>CAIGRB010015091.1:0-25621 GCA_903798255.1 Fraxinus quadrangulata
AAAACCATTTAGATATCACAATATATAGTTCCAATGCTTCAATCTTCTTTGAGCAAATATAAAAGTTTAGTTACAATTCATGAATCTATGAGCAAAATAATGAAGAATGAAGTGTGGAGGCGTTCTATACGTTCTTTTTTGTTCTAAGGTTTTAAGATATGTATTTATAATTGTTTACATAGGTAGTTGATTTAAATTCGGAAACCAAAATTTTCATATCGGGAATGAACTATGCGGCCTTATGGTAGTAAGTCATGCGGTCGCATAGAACATTGAAACAGGACTCTGAAATTTGCTGAAACGCCTCTTGTTATCGCATAGAATTAAAGCTATGCGACCACATAGTTTTAGGTTTCTTCCGTCGGACAGTTTTCAGTATTTTAGTCATATCTTTCTCTCCTGATATCCGATTAAGGCAATTGAAAATGCGTTGGAAAGCTAACATAAATGACTATAACTTTTCTTCAAATATCATCGTCCAATTCGATCGTTTTCCATGTAAATAAATGGGTCTCAATATGAGGTTGAAAATCGGTGCATAACTTTTTCGATTGAAAATTGATGTATGATCATACTTTGACGATATTTCACCCATTTGATGTCTTCTTTCATCCAATTGACTCATAAAACTCTCAAATGTTTATCGTTAGGTTTCACGTAACTTTTAAGTATTTGCATTTCAGTCCTTAACTTTTTTTTTCATTTTGGTCTTTGTTCGCTTATTTCTTCCAAATTACGCCATATTCATAGAATTGTCACCTAAATTAAAATATGAACGTAATGAGTACATTTTGACACTGATTAATCATACGAGCACATAAAATAAGGAGGAAAAAATATACATTTTACATTCCTATCAATCAGCAACAAGATCAATGTAATTACTTTAGCAAAGGTAATCTGATTGATGAGAAAACTGGCAAATAAATAAATAAATATAGCATTAGTTGGGCAAAGCAAAACTCAAAACTCAATTATTCAAGCACAAGGATGTACCATAATCCTTTAGAAAGGAAAAGGCAAAAATGAAGCTTCAACAGATGGAAAGAACAGAAAGTACGAACAAATTTCACATTACCTTTCTGTACTCTCAACTTCATAGACAACCAAACATTTTTAGATCTTTCCAGGTGAAAAAAAACCCCTCTTATCATTATTCATAATAATTACAAAACACATTAAAATGAGAAAACCCAGAATCAAACACTTATCAATGTAATGGACTGTGGCGTAAAATGGTTGGGGGACATAGAGTATAGGTTGTTTTGTATGTGGACAAAAGTTTGGTAACAACATGAAAATGATGTTAAACCACAAAAGAAATGGTAGTAATCAAAAGAAGGAAACACCAAAAGAATGGTATGAAAACATCCGAGGCAAGTGTTTAACATTATCTTTAAGACGAATTTGCCTGCAATGGTGTTAAAGGGTTAATGGCAATCATCTCCTAAGATACAATGGAGAATATCCGTCAAGTAGAAGTACTTCAAGCTGCAAGACCAAACAAACCAAATCAAAATTCTCTCTACCAAGATAACCTGGTATGCAACTTTTGGGAGTGATTTTGTTATAATTTGATGCAAGAATTAAGAGAGATGAATATGAATGCCTAAATGACGTCCAAGGGAACTAATCTATAGAAAAGGAGGGATTGTGAATGGAGAGATACTCCCTAAAATTCAACAGCTTTCATGAAGAGACGCAGCTCTCTTGTGGTTAGCTTGTCACTGATGCACCACTTGAGCGGTAGGACAGAGACTTGGCGCTGGCCTATCACTTGAGACCTCAATTTCTCATTCATCTTAAATTAGTTTTGAAATTTCAAATACTCTACGATCATTTACTCGACTAGTAAAATAAGTTAGCTTATTTATTTTCAAAATTTGACTATCAGATCAAACTAAATATTTGGTTGAAATTGACCCGAAAGTCACTTTTGACATTTTCATGATTTTATACTCAAACAATTTTTCTTCTCTTTTAACCAATTCCAACAAATATATCCTTTATTGTTTCATTGATCACATATTGAAAGTAAATAAAATGATACTGATATAATAATTTTTTAAGTTGTCAATAATTTGGTTTGTTCTAATACTTAAACTTTTAGCACGTTACGAAGTGTACCTCTACTATTAGGTATGTATCTCGATTAAAGATATGTTTGTATGAATTTCATCAAATGGATGCTTTTTAATGTGGATAGCAGCAACTCAATACTAGCTAGAAACACTACCATGCCTCCCTGTGTTATATCTAAATTATAAACTAAATTTACAAAAGCTGCTCCAAAAGGTCCATTTTGGCTTGAACGAAATTGAAGTCGAGTCTTCCTACTTCAAATTCTCCAATACGAACAAGGCATTTATCATGTTTTTTAAATTTATTATGTTAATTAAAAACCTATATACAAATCACTCACTTTCCTCAACACTTTCTACAGTAAGTGTAATATATTTTCTTAATCTGCTCTCATTATCGATTGTCTTCTTTTTCGTTAAGTGGTCTCAGAAGTAGATTCATGAGCTTTTGCCTTCTTTTGTCTCTTTGTAGAGACTGCTTCTTCCAAATAGTCATTAGGTTCAATGGATGCCACTTTGATAGTACCAACATATTTCGAATTTGTAATATCACATGCTTGAAAAAAATCAGACAAGAGTATCAAACTTACTGAAATATACTTTTAACATCCTCAGCACGATTCATAAATCCAGTTTAATTCAAAACGAATTTTACAAAAAAATTAGGAATAAAAAGTACAACTAATAGAAATATTTTATATGATGAAAGTTGGAATTGAAGAAATAATTGAAAACAGAGGATTAACCGTATGATAATTTATTTTAATATAACAATTTCTCTGAATCATCGTATATTAATGAGATTGTAAAGAAGGCAGAAATCTGATAAATTTTATTTATAATTTCCCTATTTATAGACCCTAAAATTTTACAAGGAAAAAAGAAAATTGTAAAATTTGAATTTGGCAGCCTAATTTGATGGCATCAATCGAAGTCTAAATGCTGAACTAAGTATCGTAGAAAGATGTTTCCACACGAAAGGATGGAGAAGAAATAAAGAACAAAAAATAAGAATATCGGAATAAAGATGAAGGCTCAAACACGAATATCGTTGTCCTCAAACAATATTTACCCCCACCCAGATAGAATTTGATACTCAAAGAGATATTGACAAATAATTTGAAGGATTAATCAACCCTTGTAATAAAAAAAAACACTAAACACTTAGTATTTTATATTAAAATTTCAAGAACACAAAACAAAATTTGAATATGAAGGGAAAGAGGTTTTGATCCTTTTGTGAAATGGAATTTGGTCTCAAGTAGTTTGTATATATTTGTATTGATCATTAATCACCTATTTATAGACCCCAATCAATACTACACGAAATGGTGGCAAAACATGATGAAGAGTGACAAGTTTCCACTAAAAAGACATCGGATCTCAATTTAAAAAACAGTCAATGACTAGTTTTGAACTCTATACGACAGCATAGAACAAAGCTCAACATGCGACCGCATGCTTCCATGGCCCATACGGTCGCATAGGCCAAAGTTTTGGCCCTCAATTTAATTTCTTTTCCACAAACCTTTTTTTTTTTTATTTTTGAACAACAATTCAACAATCCCCCACTTGTTCAATATTCAATAAAATCTCATATTCAAAACATACAATAATTATGCATAAGGATTAGATATCTTTCGATTTGAATCTAAATATAGTGTAATTCAAACAAAGTAAAGTCGAAATTAAATATAGCATAAAAGTTTTGAACTAATTATTCCTTGTAACAATACCGATAAAAATACACACAAAAGTATCACAAGTTTTCAAGTTCATCAATCTTGCTTGTCGCTAACATCGTCTTACACTTATCCTATTCAACGAAATTTTTAAGAGAGAAAATCAAACTCTCTATTGAGGCGGCACCACTTCGAGGTTCATCTAAGTGAAATTCTTTCAGTATTTTTGTTACTTTTAGAAATATTTGTACTTTAGTACTAAATTTCATTAAGAACTTAAAACTCAGCCATCATTCAAATAACAACCAACATTATATTATTAGGATAGGGTTGTCGTGGATTTTATAATGTTGAAATTATTTACATATCAAATGACTTGTTATTACCATTTGAACCCGTGAATTACTTGTTAAGTAATGACATGTGGGATTGTCATCATTGGTGAATATTTTATTTTAAGAGTTTCAGCCCCATGAGAGTCGAAGTAGATATTACTAAATTTCTATTTAGAGACTAGATTTTTAATAAGTGAAACATAATTTAGAGAAATTATTACACACTTGATTATTTTCCTTATATAGTTATGTATTAAACTCATATGTCTAGATTTTTCATTGTACACCTATTGTATGTCTTTACTAATGTGGCTTGACTATCACACATGATAGATATCGAAAATGTATTTTTCGGTCCCAAAGTTATCTCATAAAGAAGATTCTTAAGCTACCCATCTTCTTTCCAGGTATATGATAACGCTGCAAATTCAAATTTCATAATTGAGTGTGTAATACTTGTTTTTTTCCTTGATTTCCAAGAAACATCTCCTCCAAGAGTAAACACCCAATCCGAAATCGATTTATTTTTACATGTTCTAAAAATCCAACTAATATCGGTAAATCCTTCTAATATAGCCGGGAATTTGGAATACTGTCACCTAAGTTCTTGGTTTTCTTTAAATAGTCAAGAACTCTTCCAATGGCCTTCCAATGCTCCTTGCTTGAATTACTAGTAAACTTGTTAAGTTTATTAATTGCAAATGTTATGTTCAGTCTTGTGCATAGAACTATATACATAAGACTTCATGTAGCACTTGCATACTCCTATTGAGCAATTTCTCTTCTATTATTCTTTATAAATTTTAAACTTGGATCAAGAAGGGTATTAGATTATTATATGTTCAAATGTTTGAACTTATTAATTACATTCTCGATATAATGTGATTGATTCAAGGAAAAACTCCCACTAGTTTTTTGTAACTTTGATACTCAATATGGTATCCACTTATCCAAAATATTTCATCTTGAATATGGAACATAGAAACCTCTTCGTTTCTTTGATTCCATCTATGTGATTACTCATAATCAACATGTCGTCAACATACAAGCAAATAAGGATTATACATTTATCATACACTTTAAAATATAAATATTTATCTACACTATTATTTATGAAACCAAATGATTAATAGCTATGTCAATATTTTCATGCTATTTCTTAGGTGCTTGTTTTAGACTGTATAACGATTTTACTAACTTACACACCTTATGTTCACTTTCGAGTAAAATCGGATCATTCCATATAAATCTTCTCACCGATATCCCCATTTAAAAATGTCGTCTTGACATCAATTTGATGAACAGGCAAGTCATGTATCGAAGCTAATACGAATAAAATTCTAATTGAAGTTATTCTAGCTAGCGGTGCATATGTATCAAAATAATCTATTCTTTAATAGAACCATCAATATTATATTTTCTCCTAAACACCTATTTTCTTCCAATAGGTTTGGATCTATGTGATAAATCAACAAGTTCACATGTATTATTAAACATAATTGATCAATTTCATCTTTAATTACATCTTTCTCAAAAATGCTATCACGAGAAGTCATAACTTCTCTATAGGTTTTAGGATCGGTC
Organism: Fraxinus quadrangulata; assembly: GCA_903798255.1. NCBI lineage: Eukaryota > Viridiplantae > Streptophyta > Magnoliopsida > Lamiales > Oleaceae > Fraxinus > Fraxinus quadrangulata. The sequence continues at coordinate 5,683 of CAIGRB010015091.1, forward strand.
TCCACTTATAGAACGAAAGGAATTATTTTTACAACATTCTTCTAATTTCCTTCTACTAAGTAAAACGAAATAAGTTGAGAGTCAACTTCATCCGGTCCTAAAGATTTCTCAATTCGAGTTCTTTTGTTTCTTCGTGATTCATGAACATATTTAGAAGATGTTTCATCTTGTGTTCCACCCAAACTAGAGATCTCATTGTAGGTATCCCATAATTCATTATTCGAGGATAGTGAATTCTTAAAGAACTCGACATCACTTGATTCAACTATTATATTGGTCTCCAAACTTAACAATCTATATGATTTGCTATTACTAATATAACAAAAAAAGACATATTTTATGTCTCTCGGACCCAACTTGGTCCTATTAGGATTCGTATTCTTATAATATGCAATACACCCCCACACTTTAAAGTATCTAATGTTATGCTTTCTTTCTTTCTACAATTCATAAAGAGAAACATTTGTATATTTCAAAGGAATTCTATTTAATATCTTACATGAACTCAACAATGCTTCACCCCATAAATTAAATGACAACTTAGTATAAGTTAACATAGCATTTATCATCTTAACTAAAGTTTTATTTTTCCTTTCAACTAAACCATTTTGTTTGGATATCCTAGGTATAGGATATTGATGAATCACTTCTTAGATTTTTTATTTACTTACTTAAGTGATTTTATACTTCACTTTTATATATTTTAAACATATCAAAAGTTTCATGTTTACGTTTCATTAAATAAATATAAGTATATCTAGAGTGATCATCTATAAAGGTAATAAAATACCTATTTTTACCTCTAGTTAACATATCATTTAATTCACATATGTCAATATGAATTAATTCTAAAATATTAAAAGTCCTATTTACACATTGATGAGGCTTCTTAGTCATTTTAAATTTTACACATGTTTTACATTTAAATGCATCATTTTCATTATATGATATTAAGTCACTTTTTAACATTTTTTTCATGGCACTCTTACCTATCTTACATAATCTAGCATGCCATAAGGTAAATGAATCAACAATATAAACAAAATCAATTCTATTAATAATTTTATCAACAGTACAAAGTTTGACAATTCCTTCACTGGAATAACATGTTCCAACAAATTTCTCATTTATGGATAATAGAAGTTTATCGGACTCATAAACACTTTTATGCCGATTTTTCTAAGAAATTATCACTAAATTTCTATTCATTTCGGGAACATGTAATATATTTGTTAAAGTAATAATTTTCTCGGAAGTGGAGATAATCTCTACATTTCATTTTTCAACCATTTTGGAACGTCCTTTGTTATCCATTTGGATCTCTTGATCTCTATCTACTTCATAATAGGTCTTAAAAAATAAAGACTTATCATATGATACATTTACCACCAACTAAGAACTTTTCTCTTTATTGTATTGTTCTCACTTACGGTGGCGACAATATAATCTTCTTTGATGGAGTTCACTTCTCTTTAAGAGTTGTTTTTCTTTCGGTGTAGACATTCTTTTTCATAATGTCCGAGTTTTCACATACAAAGTAACCTCCTTTGGACTTTCTCATGCGTATTCTATAATGTGATTTATATCGCAAGTGTATGATGTCAAGTTTTTGTAATATAATAATGAAATTAGAGTTTTGAACACACGGTGATTGTAATTCAAATTTTTACTAAGTACTATAATTATATAGTAACTATTTTATCTAAATGAATAAATTTTATAATCAATGTTTTTAAAGAAATATGGTGACGAATTCAACAAATGCAAGCTAGAAGAATAATTAAGTGAGAAAGTCTAGGATTATGATTTTACCTAACTATCAAATATGATTCACAATTATATAATTATTTTTAATCAATTTTCTAAAGTTTATAAGTAATAACATTAATGTAATTTTACTTCCTCTCTTGAGTGTCGAGTAAAAACTATTCCTACATTTCAATTTTAATATCTCTATTCTGAATTAAAATATAGAATTTATTAAGTCTGTGGTTCTTAAATGGAACATGCTTCAAAGGAATTATATTTTCTCTCGAAATCGATAATTTTCTATGTTGTGTTATTCTTATGATCACGCACAAACTTCCCTCTCTCGAATGTCAGAATTGACTACCATCAAATCATTCAATTAGTGGCCAATTAATTGAAAATATTAAAATCATAACACAAATAAACACATGCGAAAAATCCAATAGAAATAATTAAAATTAATCAATTCATAAACTGGCTACAATCAATCCCTGGATAATAAATTTAGATCAAGATGTAATATATGAAAATACTAAAATTCATATTAAAAAATAGGGAAGAGAATAGAAAAATTAGGATGTAGATCTTCAATTTTTTCTCTTATTCTTCTTTGTCTTATTCTTGAATCTCTAGATATTTTTCCTTATTGCCTTCTTAAATAATTGTGTTGAATTATCCATTACCTTTTGAATCGTTCTCCCCGTTAGAATTAGATTTTGAGGGTTGTACTTATAGTCTTTTGAAATCTTGGAAGGGTTGAAGTCGTCTTGGGTCAAGAAAAGAGTCCAAAAAAACTCAAAAACCCTTTTTCTTGTCTTTTGGATAAAAAATTAGCATTGCGCATCTTTCAAAATTTTTATCTTAACCTTTTCTACCGATATCCGATTGAGGCAATTTAAGATGAGTTGGAAAGATAACTCAAATAATTACAACTTTTCTTCAGATATGATTGTCCAATTCAAACATTTACTATGTCAAAAATAGATCTCAATATGAGACTGAAAATCAGAAACATAATTTTTTTGGTTGGAAATTGATGCATGATCATACTTTGCATATATTTTATCCATTTGACTTATTTCTTCATCCGATTGACTCCATGCACTATTGAATATTTATTGTGAGATTCGACACAACTTTTGAGTATTTACAATTTAGTTCCCGAACTTTGAATCTTTTACAATTTAGTCATTTTCTCCAATTTTGCCAACTTTTGCTTATTTCTTTCAATTTAATCAACATATATCACAATATAAAAACATATATTAAAATGCTCTAAAACTCATAGAAATTAGTTAAATATCAAGTTTAGATGATATCTGAAGTATAAGTGAAATGCACTCATCAGATTTCTTCTTAAATTTGTTAAAGTTTTTAGAAGGTTTTCTCTTGTTAAATTTATTTTAAGGTTCAGTTTTCTCCCCTACATTGGCTTTTGAAGTGCCTTCATAAAAAATGTCATTCTTATCTCTTATCTCTTGCCATTGATTCTTCTTCAAATTCGAAGATGTTTTTGCACTTGTTCCAAAAATTAATCTTCAGAATTATGCATTATTTTCTTCCGATATCATTTTCAAGTGCTTGAGAGTTTCGCAATGATTACTCCTACTTGGAAAGATTATGGGATTTAAATTTTGATTGCCTTCAACTTGTTGACAAGAACTTGTAACTCGTGTACTTGGAGAAGGAAGGGAATATTATCAAGGAATTTGAAGTAAAAATACATTGATATTAGGAATTTCTTAGTACATTCTTCTTCAGCTTTATATTTGTTTTCCAAAGCATCTAATGTATTTGTTTAGAGATTGTACAATCGGTCGGACACAGCATTAAGAATATGACTACAACATATGAGTTCAGCCTCTAACACTTTTGTCTCTCCATTCTTACGGTTTCGGTATCTTCATCTGTTGGATCCGCAAGTGGTGTCAATTTTGGATCAAGAGTGTAGAAGATCTTCAACGCTGTGAGAAAGAACTCCAACTTGTTTTGCCATCTTGTGAAATTTGTCCCATCAAATTGGTCTAGACGGACAATATCTTGATTTATCAATTTAATCGTCACCATCATAGTTTCGTTCTCCATTGCAAAATATCGTTTCAAATTGTTGTAGAAAGATGTTTTCACAATAAGGGGATGAAGAAGAAACAAAAAACAAAAAATAAGAACATCGAAATAAAGATGAAGGCTCAAATACGAATATTGCTGTCCTCAAACGATATTTGCCTCCTTTCGGATAGAATTTGATGCGATATTGACAAATGATTTGAAAGACCAATCAAACCTTGTAATAGAAAAAATATCTAAGAACTTAGTGTTTTCTATCAAAACTTTAAAAACACAAACAAAATTTGAATATGAAGGGGAGGGGGAAGAGCTTTTGAACCTTCAGTGAAATGGAATTTGACCTCAAGTAGTTTTTATATATTTGTATAGATAATTAATTACATATTTATAGACCGTAATCAATACTACACGAAATTGTGCCAAAAGATGATGAAGTGTGACAATTTTCCCTTAAAAAAGATACCAAATTTCAGTTTTAAAAATCAGCCAACGATTTGCTTTTTAACTCTATGTGGCCGCATAGAATAGGTTGTTCAATGTTCGCCCAGCAAGCCAACATTCGACCACATGCCTACATGACCGCATAGGCCAAAGTTTTGACACTCGGTTCCACTTTTTGTTCCACACATATTATTATTATTATTATTATTGATTTTTTGAAAAACAATTTCAACACTAAGCAATCATGCAGATTTCTCAACTAAGCGAGCCTACATACACGCGTACGAACTAGCTCATGAGCGAAGTCTTGCAAGCCAATGAGCAACTCGTACGAGATTTTTGTTGTTCGTCTCGTTTGTGGAATATGTGGCTCGCCCCTGCTTAACACCATTTAATTATTTATAATTTATATAATTAGAAATTAAAAAATTGACAAAAGAAACAAAAAATAAATAAAATGAGTAGAAAATATATTTTATAGTGGTATGCGAGAAGAGGACTAAACCATATTAATGGTAAGTGACATGGATTGATGTATTTAGACCTATGTAATTATATAAATTGTCATGTAACCATCATAGGTCCAACTTTATAAAATTAAGTTTTACATTTCAAGATGAACTGATATTTAAAGTGGTACACGTTTTGACAAAGGCTACATGACAGAGATTTGTCAATTTTTATCAAAAAATTTGACAACGCAACTACTTGGAAATATTAACCATCATACTACTAGCACAATAGGTTAAAAGCCAACTACGCAATTTATCTCTCTAGACGTTTTGTGGGGACTTGGTTGATGAAGAAGGCTACTAGATTTTATTTATTTTTTCTTTTTTTTTGTGTGTATACTTTTGTTTCCTTATAAGTTACTTATAAAGAAAAGTCAAGGTCAAATTTTAATTTTAATTACATATTCACAAGTATTATCTACTTATTATTCACATAGTTCGTCAAACTCGTTACTTTTTGCATTATAAGGAAATTATTATAAGTAACTCATTAGGAAACCAAAACACACGCTTTGTTTTTTATTCATCTGTTGATTTTAGTTATATTAATTGCTTTTAAGTATGAAAAGATATAAATACTTTTTTACCATTCTTAAAATTGATCAAATGAAAGTGAAGCATTGACTAAAGAAATTTAGGGTAGGAATCGTCGAAAAGTCTTTCTACTACTTATCGAAAGGTTAGGAACTCCACTTCCGAAATGAATAGTCCAGAACATATTTCCACTTTTTGAAAAGATTAGTAAGAACAAGTACAATTTTTCCGTATTTTTAGCTCTTGTTTAATAATGATTAAAATCAAATTTTTAATATATTTTGTTAAAAGTTAATGAATGGTGAGATTTAAAAGTTGTGAGTGTCATCAAATATATGATTCAAATTAATTATTAACTTTAACTTATATTAAATTTTATATTTCTAAAAAATGCTATCACAAGAAACTATAACTTCTCTATAAGTTTTAGGATCGGTCTCTACTTGTATAACGAAATGAATTGTTTTTACAACATTCTTCTTGATTCCTTCTACTAAGTAAAACGAAATAAGTTGAGAGTTAATTTTATCCGGTTTAAAAGACTTCTCAGTTCAAGTTCTTTTGCTTCTTCGTGATTCATAAGATTCACGAACATCTTTAGAAGATGTTTCATCTTGTGTTCCACCCAAACTAGAGATCTCATGGTAGGTACCCCTTAATTCATTATTCGAGGATGGTGAATTCTTAAAGAACTCAACATCACTTGATTCAAATATTATATTGGTCTCCAAACTTAAAAATCTATACAATTTACTATTACTAATATAACCAAAAAAGACATATTTTATGCCTCTTGGACCCAACTTGGTTCTATTAGGATTCGTGTTCTTATAATATGCAAGACACCCTCATACTTTAAAGTATCTAATGTTATGCTTTCTTTCTTCCTACAATTCATAAGGAGGAACTTTTATATATTTCGAAGGAATTTTATTTAATATTCTACATGAACTCAACAATATTTCACCCCATAAATTAAATGACAACTTAGCATAAGTTAACATAGCATTTATCAGCTTAACTAAAGTTTTATTTTTTCTTTCAACTAATCCATTTTGTTTGGATATCCTATGTATAAGACATTGATGAATTATGCCTTGTTGTTTACAATACAAATTAAAATCACTAGAAAAATATTCACCTCATCTATCACTTCTTAGATTTTTTATTTTCTTACTTAAGTGATTTTTATACTTCATTTTTATATATTTAAACATATCAAAAGTTTTATATTTATGTTTCATTAAATAAATATAAGTATATCTAGGGTTATCATCTATAAAGGTAATAAAATACATATTTTCACCTCTAGTTAACATACTATTTAATTCACATATGTCCATATGAATTAATTTTAAGATATTAAAAGTCCTATTTAAACCTTGATAAGGCTTCTTAGTCATTTTAGATTTTACACATGTTTTACATTTAAATGCATCATTTTCATTATATGATATTAAGTCATTTTTAACATTTTTTTCATGGTACTCTGACGTATCTGATCTAGTCTAGCATGCCATAAAGTAAATGAATCAACAATATAAACAAAATCAATTCTATTAATAATTTTATCAACAGTACTAAATTTGACAATTCCTTCACTAGAAAAGCATTTTCCAACAAATTTTTCATTTATGAATAATACAAGTTTACCAGACTCATAAACACTTTTTATGCCCAATTTTTCTAAGAGATTACCACTAAATTTCTATTCATTTCGGGAACCTGTAGTACATTTGTTAAAATAATGATTTTCTTGAAAGTGAAGATAATCTCTAAATTTCATTTCTCAATCACTTTGGAACGTCCGTTGTTACCCATTTGAATCTCTTGATCTCCATCTACTTCATAATAGGTCTTAAATAAAGACTTATCATATGATACATTTACCACCAACCAAGAACTTTTCTCTTGATTGCATTGATCTCGCTTACGGTGGCTACAATATAATCTTCTTTGATGGAGTTCACTCCTCTTTAAGAGTTGTTTTGCTTTCAGTATAGATATTCATTTTCATAATATCCGAGTTTTTCACATACAAAGTAACCTCCTTTGGAATTTTTCACACATATTCTATAACGTGATTTATACCGCAAATGTACGGTGTCAAGTTTTTGTAATATAATAATGGAGTTAGAGTATCGAATACACAGGGATTGTAATTCAAATTTCTACTAAATACTATAATTATATAATCACTATTTTATCTAGATGAATGAATTTTATAATCAATGTTTTATAACTAATATGGTGACAAATTCAACAAATAAATGCAAATTAGAAGAATAATCAAGTGAGAAAGCATAGAGTTATGATTTTACCTAACTATCAAATATGATTCTCAATTATATAATTATTTATAATCAATTTTCTAAAGTTTTTAAGTAAGAACACTAACTTAATTTTACTTCCTATCTCGAGTACGAGTGAAAACTATTCCTACATTTCAATTTCTATATCTCTATTCCGAATTAAAATATAGAATTTATCAAGTTTGTGGTTCTTAAATGGAACATGTTTCAAAGGAATTATACTTTCTTTCGAAACCTATAATTTCCTATGTTGTGCCCTTCTCTCGAGTGCCAGAATTGACTAGCATCAAATTATTCAATTAGTGGTCAATTAACTGAAATCATTAAAATCATAATACAAATAAACACATATGAAAAATCTAATAGAAATAACTAAAATTAATCAGTCCATAAACTGGTTACAATCAAACCCTAGATAATGAATTTAGCTCATGATGTAACATATAAAAATACTAAAATTCATATAAAAAAACATAGGGAAAAGAATAGAAAAACTAGGATGTAGATTTCCAATTTCTTCTTTATCTTATTCTTGAATTTCTTAATATTTTTCCTTCTTGCTTTTTTGAATTATTGTGTTGAATTCTCTCATTGCCTTTTGAATCATTCCCCCCCCCCCCTCTCCCCGAATTAGGTTTTAAGGGTTGTATTTATGGTCTTTTAAAGTTTTGGAATAGTTGGAGTCGTGTTGGGCCAAGAAAAGAGTCCAAAAAAACTCAAAAACCCTTTTTCTCGTCTTTCGGATGAAAATTCAGTACTCCGCGTCTTTTAGTATTTTTTATCTTAACCATTTCTCTCAATATCTTATTGAGGCGATTCAAGATGAATTGGAAAGATAATCCAAAGAGTTACAACTTTACTTCAGATATGATTTTCCAATTTAAACGTTTGTTACATAAACAATGAGTCTCAATATGAGGCTGAAAATCCGGAGCATAATTTTTTCAATTGAAAATTGATGTGTGATCATATTTTGTCTATATTTCATCCATTTGACTTATTTCTTCATCTAATTGACTCCAAGCACTCTCGAATATTTATTGTGAGGTCCGACACAACTTTTTAATATTTACACTTTAATCCCCGAACTTTGGATCTCTTACAATTTAGCCATCTTCTCCAATTTTGCCAACTTTAACTTATTTCCTTCAATTTAATCATTATATATCACAATATCAAAACATACGTCAAAATGCTCTAAAACTCATAGAAATTAGTTAAATATCAAATTTAGATGATGTCTGAAATATGAGTGAAATACACTCATCAGACTTCTTCTTAAATTTGTTAAAGTTTTCAGAAGGTTTTCTCTTGTTAGATTTATTTTAAGTTTCGATTTTTTCCCCAACATTGGCTTTTGAAGTGCCTTCATAAAAATTGTCATTCTTATCTCTTATCTCTTGCCCTTGATTCTTCTTCAAATTCGAAGGTGTTTTTGCACTTGTTCCAAAAATAAATCTTCTGAATTATGCATTATTTTCTTCCGATATCATTTTCAAGTCCCCGAGAGTTTCGCAATGATTACTCCTACTTGGAAAGATTTTGGGATTTTAATTTTGATCGCCTTCAACTTGTTGACAAGAACTTGTAACTCGTGTACTTGGGGAAGGAAGGGAATATTATCAAGGAGTTTGAAGTAAAAATACTTTGATATTGGAATTTTTTAGTACATTCTTCTTCGACTTTATACTTGCTTTCCAAAGCATCCCATATTTCTTGTCCGATAATGTATTTGTTTAGAGATTATACAATTGGTCGGACAAAGCATTAAGAATATGACTACGGCATATGAGTTCATCCTCTGACACTTTTTCTCTCCATTCTTACGGTTTCGGTATCTTTATCCGTTGGATCAGCAAGTAGTGCTAACTTTGGATCAAGAATGTAAAAGATCTTCAAAGCCATGAAAAAGATCTTCAACATGTCTCGCCATCTTGTGAAATTTGTCTCATCAAATCGGTCTAGATGAACAAGATCTTGATTTATCAATTTAATCGTCACCATCATAGTTTCGTTCTCCATTGCAAAATATCGTTTGAAATTGTTGTAGAAAGATGTTTCCACACAAATAGGATGAGGAAGAAACAAAAAACAAAAAATAAGAACACCGGATAAAGATGAAGGCTCAAACACCAATATCGTTGTCCTCGAATGATATTTGCCCCCTTTCGAATAGAATTTGATACGATATTGACAAAAGGTTTGAAAGACTAATCAAACCTTGTAATAGAAAAAACACATAAACACTTAATGTTTTCTACCAAAATTCTAAGAACACAAAACAAAATTTGAATATGAAGGGAAAGAGGTTTTGAACCTTTTGTAGAGGGAATTTGATTTCAAGTAGCTTTTATATATTTGTATTGATAATTAATTACCTATTTATAGACCACAATCAACTATACGAAATTGTGCCAAAACATGATGAAGAGTAATAATTTTCTATTAAAAAAGATAATAGATTTCAGTTTGAAAAATCAACCAATGACTTACTTTTAACTCTATGTGGCCACATAGAATAGGTTGTTCAATGTTCGCCCTGCAAGCCAACATGCGATCACATAGGCCAAAGTTTTGGCCCTCAATTCCACTTTTTGTTCCACACACTTTATTATTATTATTATTATTATTGATTTTTTGAAAAATAATTTCAACACTAAGCAATCATGCAGATTTTACAACTAAGCGAGCCTGCATACACTCGTACAAACTAGCTCACGAGCCAAGTCTTGCAAGCCAATGAGCAACTCGTACGAGGTTTTTGTTGTTCGTCTCGTTTGTGGAATGTGTGGCTCGCCCCCACTTAACACCATTTAATTATTTATATATTTATATAATTAGAAATTAAAAAATTGACAAAAGAAACAAAAAATAAATAAAATGAGTAGAAAACATATTTTATAAGGATTATGCTATGTACATATAGCATGATCCATAGGGATTGATATAACGATCACGTGACTATTATGTCAAAATTTATGAATAATGCTATTTGTACTAGGCATCCCTTCAATAAGGGCCGATCACGTGATCAATATGTCGAAGTTTATGGCTAATGCTATTCATTTTATAATGATATGCGAGAAGAGGACCAAACCATACTAATGGTAAGTGACATGGATTCTAATGGTAAGTGACATGGATTGATGTATTTAGTACTATGTAATTATATAAATTGTCATGTAATAATCATATGTCCAACTTTATAAAATTAGGTTTTACTTTTCAATATGAATTGATATTTAAGGTGGTACACGTTTCGACAAAGGCCACATGACATGACAGAGATTTGTAAATTTTTATCAAATTGACAACGCAACTACTAGGAAATATTAACCATCATCCTACTAGCTCAATAGGTTAAAAGCCAACTACGCAATTTTTTTTTGGTACTTTTGTTTCCTTATAAGTTACTTACAAAGAAAAGTCAATGTCTCATTTTAATTTTAATTACATACTAGTATTATCTTCTTATTATTCACATAGTCCGTGAAACTAATTACTTTTTTGCATTATAAGGAGATTATTATAAGTAACTCATTAGGAAACCAAAACACACGCTTTGGTTTTTATTCCTCTGTTTGGTTTTAGTTATATTAATTGCTTTTAAGTATGAAAATATATAAAGACTTTTTTACCACTCTTAAAATTGATCAAATGAAAGTGAAGCATTGACTAAAGAATTTTAGGGTTAGAATCGTCGAAAAGTCTTTCTGCTACTCATTTATCGAAAGGTTAGGAACTCCATTTCCGAAAATGAAAAGTTCAGAAACGTGTACCACTTATGATGGCATTGCAAAATTTTCATGCAATAGTTGTATGAAAGGGAATTTGGAAAATATACTTAGCCATGTTTGATACCCATTATTTTCAAAATATATTTTTTTCTTTAAAAAAAAATTTCCATTATGGATAAATACATCACTATTCGAACAACGATTAGAATACGATTGTTACGATGAGGATATCTTCTAAAAACTATTACATGTATCGAAAATTTGGGCAAAAGTTATATAGTTCTCTTTAGAAAACGCACAAGAATACCTTAACCTTACAACGAGTTCCTGCTTTATAAAACTTGCTTATAATTAGGAAACCAAAAGACATAATTATTAAACAAGCCGTATTAATTAATTTTGCTTTCTTTTGAAGTTCCCCAACTTCTGATTATGGTTACAACTACTAAATGATTTTATCCGCAGGTCTTCTGCATCTACAATAGCTTTTTATTTTTGTCTTTTTTCTTGTTTGTTTTTTCGACTTGAAATGCGCAAGATTCTAGCATGAATTGTTGCACGATCTTATCTCTAAAGAGCTAATTATAATCCACGATCACAAGTTGTGTCTGTTTCAAAAATATTACATTTCATTTTTTACCATTCCGATCGAACAGTATGAATATAAGAATACGATAATTATAATTTCATTATCATTCGTCCATCAGTCAATAGTTTTCATCATCTTTGCACAATTCTCTATTAAGAAATTATCCATAAATATATTTTACTAGATTAAATTCAATCAATCCTCACCATTATACATTAATCATAAAAAGTTAATTATTTTCTATAAAAGTCTAAAAATGTGCAAAAATAAATAAAAATAAATTAAATATAATTTTAAATTACACCCTACTCATTTGAATTGAATGCTTAATTACTTATTAAGGCAAAATTTCATTTCTCTTTCTACTTAATTAGGACCAAGATTATACCAAAATTATATATGATCATATAAATCAATTATCCCAATCAAATCCCGTGATTTTTGTCACCATTATGTTAGGCGAAGTAAGACTATAAAACTTTATAAGATTAAAAAAATTATTTTTTAATATTTTTGAATAATTTTTTGAAAATACTTTGTTTGAATAAAAACGTTTTTAAAGGAAGTCGACTTAAGGTAGTTTTATCAGAAAATTCTTCCACACGTAGTAGAAATAATGTCAAATAATCATCGTCCTCATCTTTTCTTTTATATGAAAATTTAATTTGGATTCAAGTGAAAACTAAAATTAGAAAATGCACCAAAAAATAGGGAGGAAAAGTCAAAATTTTGACCCCGACAAAAAAATAAATAAAATAATTCTATATATATATATTTTTTTTTTACCATAAATGAAAAACAATTTTTGAAAAATATTCCTTTTTATAGTCCCAAGGAGTTTGTTTAATGTAAAATACTGAACTTTTTGCTTTCTCATCAGACTCCAGCCCACCTCCACCACCACCCACCGCCCCGGCCAGTCTACAAAATCCATTTCCTTTTTCCCTTTTCTTCCCCAATTCTCAAAATTGCAGGCAATCAGTGAGTGAAAAATGCATTTAGACTAAAACCCTAATCTTTTACAGCCTAATCTGCAGTAAGATACTAGTATCAAGGGAAAAAAAATCAGTGAATTTCAATGACCCAGTTGAAGCCCATATTGTCCCATTTAGACCCGATCATCCCTTCCTCCCCTGGGAAGCTCAAGCCCGATAAGTTTTCAGCGTATAGTTTTCACCGCCTTCGCTTCCACCCCAGGCTTGCTCTTTGGTCCATCCTTTCTGTTATTTTCATCCTGCTTTTCTTCTGTTTCTCTCCTCCGGACGGCGCCTCCTCCGCCAGACGTCGTAGCCTTCAAACCTCCGGTTATACGAGCCGGGTGCGCTTGGACGGGAACTGGGAAGTGAAGGCCCGGAAATCGGCCCGACCTCGATCCAAAACGGGCTTTTCTGTTCTAGTTACCGGTGCAGCTGGATTTGTTGGAACTCATGTCTCTATTGCCCTCAAACGTCGTGGAGATGGCGTTGTTGGGCTTGATAATTTCAACAATTACTATGACACCGGGCTGAAAAATGCCCGAAAAACCCTCCTTGATCGTGCCGGCGTGTATGTGATTGAGGCCGATATAAACGATGCACTTTTGCTTAGGAATCTTTTCGAGACTGTGCATTTTACTCATGTGATGCATTTAGCAGCCCAGGCCGGAGTACGGTATGCGATGCAGAACCCAAATTCTTACATTCACAGTAATGTTAATGGTTTTGTTAGCTTACTTGAAGCATGTAAAAATGCANTGTTAGGCGAAGTAAGACTATAAAACTTTATAAGATTAAAAAAATTATTTTTTAATATTTTTGAATAATTTTTTGAAAATACTTTGTTTGAATAAAAACGTTTTTAAAGGAAGTCGACTTAAGGTAGTTTTATCAGAAAATTCTTCCACACGTAGTAGAAATAATGTCAAATAATCATCGTCCTCATCTTTTCTTTTATATGAAAATTTAATTTGGATTCAAGTGAAAACTAAAATTAGAAAATGCACCAAAAAATAGGGAGGAAAAGTCAAAATTTTGACCCCGACAAAAAAATAAATAAAATAATTCTATATATATATATTTTTTTTTTACCATAAATGAAAAACAATTTTTGAAAAATATTCCTTTTTATAGTCCCAAGGAGTTTGTTTAATGTAAAATACTGAACTTTTTGCTTTCTCATCAGACTCCAGCCCACCTCCACCACCACCCACCGCCCCGGCCAGTCTACAAAATCCATTTCCTTTTTCCCTTTTCTTCCCCAATTCTCAAAATTGCAGGCAATCAGTGAGTGAAAAATGCATTTAGACTAAAACCCTAATCTTTTACAGCCTAATCTGCAGTAAGATACTAGTATCAAGGGAAAAAAAATCAGTGAATTTCAATGACCCAGTTGAAGCCCATATTGTCCCATTTAGACCCGATCATCCCTTCCTCCCCTGGGAAGTTCAAGCCCGATAAGTTTTCAGCGTATAGTTTTCACCGCCTTCGCTTCCACCCCAGGCTTGCTCTTTGGTCCATCCTTTCTGTTATTTTCATCCTGCTTTTCTTCTGTTTCTCTCCTCCGGACGGCGCCTCCTCCGCCAGACGTCGTAGCCTTCAAACCTCCGGTTATACGAGCCGGGTGCGCTTGGACGGGAACTGGGAAGTGAAGGCCCGGAAATCGGCCCGACCTCGATCCAAAACGGGCTTTTCTGTTCTAGTTACCGGTGCAGCTGGATTTGTTGGAACTCATGTCTCTATTGCCCTCAAACGTCGTGGAGATGGCGTTGTTGGGCTTGATAATTTCAACAATTACTATGACACCGGGCTGAAAAATGCCCGAAAAACCCTCCTTGATCGTGCCGGCGTGTATGTGATTGAGGCCGATATAAACGATGCACTTTTGCTTAGGAATCTTTTCGAGACTGTGCATTTTACTCATGTGATGCATTTAGCAGCCCAGGCCGGAGTACGGTATGCGATGCAGAACCCAAATTCTTACATTCACAGTAATGTTAATGGTTTTGTTAGCTTACTTGAAGCATGTAAAAATGCAACCCTACAACCTAGTATAGTATGGGCGTCGAGTAGCTCTGTTTACGGGCTTAATTCTAAGGTACCCTTTTCTGAAAAAGACAGAACAGACCAGCCTGCTAGTTTGTATGCAGCCACTAAAAAGGCTGGTGAAGAAATAGCACATACATATAATCATATTTACGGGCTTTCAATTACCGGGCTGCGGTTTTTCACAGTTTATGGGCCGTGGGGAAGGCCGGACATGGCATACTTTTTCTTTACCAAGGATATATTGAAGGGGAAAGAGATCAAGATCTTTGAAGGTGCTGATCATGCAACTGTAGCGCGTGATTTTACCTACGTTGATGATGTGGTGAAGGGTTGTTTAGCAGCACTGGATACGGCAAAGAAGAGTACTGGGAACGGTGGGAAGAAGAAAGGTGCGGCTCAGTTTAGGATATATAATTTGGGGAACACGAGTCCTGTGCCAGTGGTGAAGCTTGTGGATATCCTGGAAAAATTGTTGAAGGTGAAGGCGAAGAAAAAGATGTTGCCAATGCCGGGGAATGGGGATGTTATGTACACACACGCAAATATAAGCTTGGCAAGAGAGGAACTCGGGTACAAGCCAACAACTGACTTGGAAACTGGGTTGAAAAAGTTTGTGAAATGGTATCTTCGATACTATGGTTCAAAGAAGAAGAGTGCCTGGTGAATTTCAAAAAAAAAAAAAAAAAATCTTTATATCCTACTGCATTTTCGGTGGTCTATTTGCTCATATTGTATATAAATGCCAATTTGAGTATTCGTGCCCTTCTGTGTACCTTTCGTAATTGTGAGATCCGTTCGTCTCTGCATTTTGCTTGGTACTCTTTTGATGTTTATGGACGAGTAGAGGTCTTCATTTATTTTCCACATTATCGTTGAGCTATCCTATGTGTGGGTAGACATTTAATTTAGTTGATAGTTTAAATGATGTGCTCATTTGGTTACGCGTCACTATATTTATTCTGGTTTAATAAAATAGCATTCGTGGCACTTTATCGGTGATACTTAAGTTGAATTGCTGGTTAAATTTTATTTGAACATTTTAATTTATTGTTTTATCAGATGTATTATTATGGGTAAAATGTGGGTTTAATTTGTCAATTTTCCGAATGTTCTGTCGATTGTAACAGTCCGAGTTTTGTAGGGATTTTTCACTGTTTCTGCTTATATAGAAAGGACTAAGGTTCTTTTTCCATAATGGCATCTCAATTCCTATATAAATCTTATGTCGTTCATTTCATGGTTACTTAATTGTTCATCTCTTTTGATATGCATACAAGGATGGCGAACTTTAAAACATTAAAGTATCTTTTTGTTTCTTCAAACATACTAGCATACCTGTTTGATATTGTTGGTAGCAGCCGATGGGATATGTGGTAATCTTGAACAACTGGCATGTTGGATATCACGAATATATGCCTTCTAAGAATTTCTGAAGTACAGTATAGAATGTTTCTGTTCTATTATCTTTTATGCAGTTTTATTATATAAGATGCCATGAAAAGGGATTCTTTGTTTCGATATTACACTAATATAGCAAATGAAATGATCCCTCGTGGGATCCAGTTTGGTAGGTTTTGGATATGAATAAGAACTCTATTTTTTAGTATTCAAAATGAAACTTAATAATCAATGTCTGTGCTATTGTACACTGCTATTTGTGTTGGAACAAATTTATCATTATGATCCCTGATTGAAAAAAAGGGCTTTTTGCTTCACATGCTTTTAAGGGTTCAAGAGCCGTGGTATTGATTATAGAGCACCTCTTCTGAATAATAGATTTGATATTTTGGTTTGAGAATTTGTGTATCCTTAATTGGTGATTTATGAGATTTTTCACATTATGTTACAAATGATTATTTATGCATACTCTATTATTGTCTCAACCCCGACCCGCTCCGAACCCATATTCTATTTCTTGATCTGAACTTGAATGTGAATAGTATATTGTTAGTGAAATTTCATAATTTAGTTGTTGGATTGGATATTGTCCATATGGAGGCTTCTTGTCATATATTCAGATTTTCTCTTTGCTCGTAAATTCGTATTGATTGATCATGTCCTTCTCTGTTATTACAATATTCTTGTTCGAATTCTCCTATGTTACAAAGCTTTTCTTAAGATCTTGATGATATTCTTATCGGGCTATCTGTCATTTTCTACTGTCTTTCTTGGAAGCATTAGTATCTGCCATTCATTTTACCAGTCATGCTCATTCCTCGCACGTTGCAAACATTTTGGCTTCTTTTCAGGCTAGAATCTCTTTCATTACTTGTTTGGAGTTTTCCATGATTATTGTCCTCTCCGATGTGCTCTCGGATTTCGGGGTATGCATGTTACGTTGGATTGGAAATGACTAGATGGGATTAGAATAGGTTTTTTGTTGGCTCTGTTCATAAGAGTTCATTGTACTAAATGAGTCGAAATCTTTTGGTTGTACCACTATTAGAATTTTGACACATCACTACTCAGGGATAGTGTTAGCGAATAGCAAGACAATGACAAATACACTCGTCATGACCTTTGGTATGTCATCTTGCTAAAACCTAAATGCTAATACTATTCGATATGGCGACATGTCAAAGCTCTGGTGTGGAGCAGCCAAATGGAGTGGGAAATTAGGGCAAAATTCTGGAAAGTTGAAACCTTGTGGTTTTGAGTGAATTACTTCATTTCATGGGTCTAACCCAAGAATGATTTCTTATCTTGCTGGAAATTAGAAATTATTTTTGAAATTTCTGCTACACCTCGAAATCTGCAAATCCTCCACATGAGCACTCACGTGAAAGCAAAGGCCACGAGGGCTCTCGATAGTGTGACACATGGCAAATCTATGGGTATTCGTCTAATGAACAAAAGATGTATAATTGAGCCCTCGCCTTCAACAATATTGTAATCCTTCTAGTCTTCACGTAACAATGGCTCTCGACGGGAGTCTCACCAACCAAGCAAAGGTGACATTGGCGTTCGAAAGGAATTGTTTGAAAATGAAATAACCTCATCAATTCCTAAAAACAGCGCGTAATCTTGGAAAATCAATTTCCCCAAGGAAACCAACACGTCAAAGGGAACTTATCATAATGAATTCAGCCTTTGCAAACCAATGGAGGCTTGACACGTGAAATCAATTGTAACATCTTAGCATAATTCCGAAAGAATTCCTCTCCTTCAAATAGCCGTATCTAGGTAAATGTACACATTCTTTAAATTTCTAACCAAACTTCTTTCTACTTGTCTCTTCCACACCCCATTCTCGGATAACTTTTACCAAGAGTTGACTTGACAATCGTCGGATCCTTTATTTAATCTGGTGATCTTGGCGCTAACAATATTCCTCCCTTTTAAGCATTTTAGATGGATGTTTAAAAATTTTGTATATACTAAATAGGGTTTTTTTTGTATATATGAAATTAATATTAGACATTGAAAATTATCAAAAGAATGAAAACCTAATACTTTCTATATGACATGCATTAAACCTACATGCAAAGACAAAAAATAATGTATCATTATTATTTCTCAATTGATTATTTCCACCATCACAAGGAACCATTCCATTAAAGAGTATAATCTATCGTATCGCATTTAAGAGGCTCTTAATTGCAAGTGTTAAGACTAAACAAATGCTCTAAGTTAAGCATTGGCCAAAATCATCTAGACATATTTGGCACATTGTACTAGATTGAAGAGTATAGTGAGTAAAATTTATGTTGTGAACTAAAACTAATTCTCCAATTTGTGAACAGGATTCTTGTTCAGACTTAAAGATTATATAAAAATGTAGAAAAAAATTTATGGACAATCAAAAATTTTCATTAGATGAAAACTTTATTCAATTATAGTGGTTGTGATTCCAACACATGAGATGAATCTGGAATATACTTACGAAACATGAAAAGATGAAACACATCATGAATTCTAGACAACTCTATTTGTAAAGATAATCTAGAAACAACCGAATCAATGCGCTCAATAATCCCACATGGGTTAAATCTGCGCCCGAAGCTACTCCCGTAGCGGTCTTGCCACCACGCTGCAGAGAGCCATCCCGCATCAACCAACAAACAAGGGCGGACCCAATGAAGGTCTGCCTGGACTTTGGACCTACACTGGACTTTGGGCCGTCCTCATTTATCAACTGCCCAATTACTGACTTTAGCTTTTAAAAACAATGGGCCAAGGCCCAAATTGTTAGATATACACACCCAATATATTCTAATTCCCAAGAATCCCAACTTGAACACGCACGTCCCCACAGAGAATTGAAATCCCTAATTTCCACCAAAACAATAAGGTCCCAAATTCATGAAATCGATGAAATTGAAGAAATGAAGCCGTGGGTATCAATTGAAACGGGTCATTATCGGATAATTTTTTGTAATCTTCTTCTTTTACCCCTTATTTTGTTTGATTCAGTTATTGATCAGTAAAATGTGAATGGAAATATTGTGCTATTTTAATAATTAAATGAATTTTTTTCTTTTATAAAATCTTGTGAAGTGTGAGGAGCTGTTTGTCGCCCTTTTTCAAGGAGTTGTTGGGAAATTCAAAGAATTTGATTGGGAATGGATTCTATGGAAACTGCGGATTTGGGTTGGCTTTGAGTCCCATGCCTTTGGTTTTAGTGGAATAACAGGTAGAGAAAGGTTCATTGATGAGAAATGGAGGAAGCAGCAAATATTGGAATTGGAGGTATTTTCAAAGAGGTTGGAGTTGGTGCAGGATCAGATTACACAGTCGGAGAAGCACATATCCATGGGGAGTTAATGGACAGGTTACCTTCTTATTTTCTTATGGCGCTTTATTTTTGGGATTTTTTGTTAAAATGAATAATCAAACAATGTAGTTGAATAAAAAATATTTTCTCAATGTTTATAGGTCAAATGACCTCGATTAAAAAATACAACAAATAAAGGGTATAATAAGTCTAAAATATCCCTATCATGAAAAGACCCAAATGCACTTCCAATTCAATTAA
>CAIGRB010015091.1:26258-42674 GCA_903798255.1 Fraxinus quadrangulata
GTCACATATTGTTAACGATCCCATAATATCTAATTATTGACAGTGTTGGCATAAAAAATTCAGAGCTTTGCTGTGTGTACAAAGGTGAGGGTTACCGAGCCACCACCGATCAGACACAAAGGAGGGCGGGGTGGAAATTTTTATGTTCATTTTTTAATGAAGTCGGTCCCACATGGGACCCACCTCATGTGAGAGGTGGTAAGTCCTCCGTCAACTACAATTCTGTGAAAATGGTTTAACTCAAAAATCCACGAACACATCAATTGTGGGAGAATCTCTAAATATCAAAAGAACACTAATGCATTGTGTGTATATAGAATGACTTGTGTAGCAGGTATCTGTTGGACAACCCCCGTGTCGTCCTAAAAGTGGGGGACTTGTAGGTCATGGCTCGAAGCTACAGGATTTCAAAATTTTCACTTATTTAGATGTGTGACAGATTTTGATATTAATCAAACGTTGATAAGAGATCATAGCAAATTTTTTTATTTTTATTTTTTCGTTTAACTAAGCTGGGGGTATAAAATAGTAGTCCAACCTGTAGGTACGTAGTATCCTTGTTGTCTCAATAATTTGAAAAGAAGAGAAACATCATCGAGCGTGTTGTATCCAAAAATACAAGTGTTGGTTGCTATATAATGTAGTCGAAGAATTGTTTCAATCTCCTTCTGAAAATGGTAGTCAATTCCTAGCCTCTCGATGGAATCAACTAAAATTAAACTTTCTGCTGGATCTTCTTCTTTCAATTCCAATCTTCATATTCTCCAGTTTCTGGGAAAAATCATCCAGCCAAAAAGAAAATTCGATGTCTGATTTAGAAAAACAAAAAGAACTACAACGTAACAATTACACTAATAGCATGTTTGGTATCTAAGGAAGAATGTTTAAAGGGATACGAACCACAAATCTTGTTCAATGTGTTAAGAGATAAAATTCTATATCGAATAAAGATGAAAACATAGACAAATTTATAAATGTTTGATCTACTCATTTTAATAAGATTGATATTTTAAGATAGAACTCCAAATATTAACATTTTATTATATTCCATTAACCTCTAATGAGTAATTTGATTCGATTAAGACTCAAAAAATGAGCACGTGAATTTCATTTGCTTAAACGAGCCACCATCTTGCGAGGACATGTTAAGAGATAAAATCTCATATCGATCACGTACCCTTGCGGGTTTTCCATGAACAGTTTCTTTGGTGGTTTGAAAATGGTGGCGGCAAAAGGGACGGTTGTGAGGTGATGGCGATTGTGGGGTGTTGGCGGTTTTAGATCTGATTTGTTGATGGTAAGGTGGTGCTAGTTATGGTGGTTAAGTAACAGTGATGATGTTGTAATGGTGGTCGTGGTCACAAATGGCGGTGCTAGTGAAGTGGTGTTGGCGACGATGATAGTGCTGCTGAGGCAGTGGTGAGTTGGTGTTGTGAAGGTTGGTTGTGGTCATAAATTATTTGGTTAACTGTGACTATTTAATTGGTTAATCTGTGACCAATAAATAATATGTGACCGATGAAAAATATAAATTGTGACCAAGAAATAATATATAACCTAAAAAATTGTTAATTTGTGACTGATAATTTGACAATTTACTAAGTTGTGATAATATTTGTGATTTGTGATCGATAAATAAATTGTGACGTATAAATTTTTTATTTGTGATCGACGAACAAATTGTGACTTATAAATTTTTTGAATTGTAATCGTAAAATAAGTTATGACCTATAAAAATTCTGATTTGTGACTGTAAAATAATTTGACTTTTAAAATTTATGATTTGTGATCGATGAACAAATTGTAATTTTCAAAATTTTTGTATTGTGATTGTAAAATAATTTGTGAATTTTCAGTTTTTAATTTGTGACCGATGAACAAATTGTGATTTATAATTTTTTTGAATTGTCACCGTAAATTTATTTGGGACATATAAAATTTGTGATTTGTGACCAATTATTTGTGACCAATTATATGTTTAATTTATAAATAAAAATTAAAAAAAAATCTGAGATTTGAAATTTTAAACCTTAAAAAATCTGAAATTTTAAATTTTAAGTCTTCTTAAATTTAAAATTGGTGAAACTTAATCTCTTAATTATAAAATTTTCCCTTCATAAATAAAAATTTAAAAAATCTGAGATTTGAAATTTTAAATCTTGATCTCTTAAATTTGAAATTTGTGAAATTTAACCTCTTAGTTTGAATTTTTCCCAAATTTTATTTGGAGCTATATTGTTCGATAAAAAAAGGGAAGATGCTATGATCATCATTAGTTTAGGTGACAATCTGTTACTCGATTTATTATATAATGGAGTTGTGACGCATTTTAAAACATTAAACAACGAATTATTGTCCAAGGAATTTTCACACTATCATAAGGATAGACTTTGACCTTCAAAATATAGCCCATATTCGAGTCACAATATTTTTTTCATTTTCATTGTTTTACTCATTTTCAATCACACATTCTTCAATAAAATAATACTTTTCATTATATCAATAATTTTCCTTCTTTTTCGACCGCATATTCTCCATCACATAAAATAATACATTTTTGAAGCAAAAATGTGCACCAAACAGTTGGATAATGTGATTATAAGGTTTTCCAAACATTAATTAAATTTAAATTAGTCAAGATCGACACAAAAATGTACTTTAGAATTATCTATGATTTATATGTCTAACAAGCGTGGAATGAGCAATTACGTACAAAATATAATCGGGTCAAGAAATGATATTTGTATACCCAAATCTAACGCGTATGGACATCCTTGATTAATATAGTATGGAACCCATTCAAACAAGAAATGTCAATTTCGAACTTTCCACTTAATAACTTCCAAAAATTGACTTTCTATATGCCAAGCAAGAAAAGATCAAACAAGAAAGACAAAGTCAATGGAAAATTTTAAATCCAGTTTTTAAGGTAAATAAATCAACTTAAATCGCTGTGAACTACGTGCCATAATCAGATGGGGGTATGATTTCTCGAGGTAGAAAAACAAAAAATATTGTGACACTTTATTTCCCTCGCTGTTAAATAAAACACCAAGAACCATAATAGTTTTCAATAAGTATGCTAACGTGCCCTTCCTTTTAGGAGTCCTATCTATCCATAAAATTTTAGAAAAAATTATGATTTAAAATAGTGATTTTTTGAAAAATGTGATGAAAATTTTTGGATTTACGTGTAAAACTATTTTATAGAGGAGTGCGGTTGAAAATTAATTTTAGAAAAATGTATTGGCCCAAATATGAACTTAATAATATTTATAAAAACATCTTCATTAGGAACATGGTAAAATGGGTCTCAAGACTTTGTATAACGTGCAGAAAATCACCCTTAAATCATTTTCGCATCAAGTACCTCTTGGCAAAGAGCAACATGTACGACGTCAGTATCCTCAATTATTTTGCATCCGCCATCATGGCCCGCATCTAGGCTGAGTATGATTCGGTTCGGTTTTAACAAGAATTTCTGGATATTTAGTCAATGAAATCGTCGGATTTGAATTTTAATTATGAAACAATCAGTTCGATTTACTTCGGTTCCGTACCATAAATATTTTTTTAAACATTTATAACAACATTAAATTAATTCAACCAATTATATATTTAATCTTAACTCTTACAAAATAATATAATCCAATTTAAAAATATATAAATAAAAAACCGTCTGATAAAATCCATTCACCAACATGTATACATTATCAAAAAGATCTTGAGAGCAAAGATGAAGTCATGACTTGTGAGAGATAAGCAGTTGAAAACGAGGGTAACAACTAAAATCTAAATGATAGAATGAGCAAGTGTTGGGTGAATTACGAAGTGAAGTTGAGCTTGGACTGAAATTTGCGGGAGAAAAATATTTTGGGCTCAAGTTGGACTTAGTCATTGAGAGTTGGAGCATTGGGCATTTATAGTTTAATCACAAATTTATTTAGAAAAATTAAAATAAATTGATTTATTCAGTATTAAAAAATTATAAAAATCAGGGAAATTCAATTTTTCAGTTCTTGGTCTAAAATCGAGAATCAATTCGAATTTTTAACTTAAAAATAATCCAATCCAATCGAATCGCTCAATTAGATACAGTTCAATCTGATTTAATTCGAGGGTTTTGTTTTGCCCAACCCGTATCCGTAGTTATCTTGTTTTGTATTTGCAAATTTAATTTTTTGTTAAAAAAAATTGTAAATTCTCATTTTCAACACATCGAGCTAAAACAGAAAGTTAAGACTCACCATTCAGTTCAATGGCGGCTAACTGTAACCGCCGGACCCGGTTAGACCCTACGCGTTGTAGTTTCGGAAAATTCAACAATTAGGCGTGAACGGTCAAACCGCACGAAACCCCGATATATTTACATATTTACATCACCTTTTTGAAAGATTTCTATTTCTCTCTCTAAAACAATCAAATTCAGGAATTTTGATCAACGAAAATTGTACGAATTTGTTGATCGATCCATTGGCGCAAAGGGAAAAAGATAAAGTAACAGCTTGAGGGATATCACGGTATTCGTATAATCATGTCGATGTCTGATTCGGATACATCGTCTCAGGGCAGCGAGTATAAGAACTTCCGCCAAATTACCCGTGACAGTAAGTCCATTTTCGTATTCCAGCCATGTTTTATGCATATAGAGTCACTGGAATTTTGATGGATTCAGTTCAGCTGTATATACCTAATTTAATTGAGTGGAAATGGTTTAATGGTTTGTGGAGTTATTGTGGTTTTAGTAGTTTAAAAAAAAAAAATTATTTCGTGTTAGCTAATACACGAAACATGTTTCTCTAGAGAATCTAATTGTTATAATGTTGTAATTTTCGTAGATAGAACTCACTCCTAGTATTCTTATTCAAAACTTATGGTTCAAGAACGTCGTAGCATTATGCAGCGAGAGGTTGTGTTATATCTTGTGATGGCGAGCATTTTGCCGAAGCAATGGATGACCTATGCATGTTTGGAAGTTGTTTATAATTGGTTTAAATTATAAATATATAAAAACGAGCAGTGCATAAGTGAGTAGGACTCGTGGGTTTATGAAGTGCGTGGATAAAAAATGGTTTGAGCAAGTATAAACAAATTATAAACACGTGCCAAACATGCGTGCTCAAACTTATCTGATGGTGTACGGCAGGAGTTCCAATGCAGGAGAGTTAGTAAATAATCTCTGGATAGCGTAGTTGTGAATGCTAGAGAGGTAGTTCCATGATTAACATGATAACAGTCAAGAAGAGAAATTCATTATTACTTGTTCATAAACATTGCAATAAAATAATCTCAATAGTAGTGGGTATGTGTGCTCTACAGCTTGTTAACAATTGAATCATAAATCCCTCCTCCATAAGTGCAAAACTTGGCATACTTTTATTACATTTTTTTTTCTCCTTTCAGATCTCCAAGTTTATTGAAATAAAACTTGATACTTTATTTGATAATAATGTTCTTCCCCCCTTTTCTTCCATGTACAGACTCTTTTATAGGCAATAATAACTTCTAGACACTTAAAATGACTTTTAGTATTACTAAATACATATTAATTTAATCTGGGAAAGACAAATAGACTTTTTTTGACTCCACAAATTTCAAAACATAATTAAAACTAAATAAAGACTTGACTGACTCTTTGACTCCTTCACTAAGACATTAATTAATTCTGCTTCATTCCCTCCTCCGTAAAAGAATAGGGACCGTCCAAATCTTCTCCATGATAAAAATACAAATCAGAAACATTGAATGTAGGATGTATGCCCAAATGTGGCGGCAGGTCGATTTCATAAGCATTATTCCCAATTTTCTTAAGGATTTTGTAGGGTCCAATTTTCCTTTTGCCGAGCTTGGAATATGTGCTTATTGGAAACTGCTCTTTTCGTTGGTAGACCATCACAAAATCACCTTCTTTGAAGCTTTGATATCTCCTCTTTTTATCTGCATATTCTTTGTATTTGGAGTTCGATTCTTCAATCTTTAAGTTAATGCGATCGTGCAGCTCCTTCATTTTCACAGCCATATCTTTTCCTTTTACATTGATCCTAGTATCGGGATTAGATCATAAAAGTGGACCGGTTGCTTACCATAGACTATCTCAAATGGGCTTTTCCCAGTAGTTCTATTTTTGGAGTAGTTGTAAACGAATTCTGCTTGTGCAATGATTGATTCCCATTGCTTTGGATTTTCCCCAATCAAACATCGCAAAAGGTTTCCCAAACTCCTATTAACAACTTCAGTTTGCCCATCAGTTTGAGGACGATGAGAACTATTGTATTGCAATTTGGTTCCTAGTTTTTTTCATAAAGCTCTCCAAAAATGTGATAAGAACTTTGAATCTCGATCTGAAACTATAGATTTGGAAACTCCATGCAAACGCACAATTTCTCGAAAATAAAGAGAAGCGACATTTGACGCATCACTAGTTTTCTTGCAGCTAATAAAATGAGCCATCTTTGAAAATCGATCGACAAACTACAAAGATGGAATCCATCCCTCGTTGGCTTCTAGGTAATCCAATCACGAAGTCCATACTTACATCCTCCCAAGATGCTAATGGTATGAGCATTGGTGTATACAAACCAGTATTCTGTACTTTTCCTTTGGATTGTTGGTATACTCGACACTTGCCAGTGAATCTATGTACATCCCGTCTCATCCTTGGCCAAAAGAACTTTTGCTCAATTATTGTGTAAGTTTTATCTTGCCCAAAGTGCCTTCCCAAGCCTCCCTGTGCATGTCTTGAATGATTTTTTCTTTCAAAGAGTAATTTGGTACACAAAGTTGGTTTCCTTTAAATAGAAAATCACCGTGCAGCAAATAGTTTCCTTGCTGTCCATTTTTACAATCTTTCCACATGGAACCATAGAAAAGGTCAGTAGCATACATATCATTGAAAGAGTCAAAACCCTTCAATAGTATGAGTCATTTGCGTCAATAACATGGTCCTTCAACTAAGTGCATCTACTACTTTATTGCTTGCTCCAGATTTGTGCTTGATCACAAATGTAAACTGCTCTAGAAATACAACCCAACGTGCATGCCTCTTATTCAACTTCTTTTGGCTGTTGGGATGCTTCAACGCTTCATGGTCTGAATATAAAACAAACTCTTGATGCACCAAATAATGCTGCCAACGCGTAAGGGCCTGAACAATAGCATAAAATTCTTGGATCATAAGTACNTGGTGTATACAAACCAGTGTTATGTACTTTTCCTTTGGATTGTTGGCATACTTGACACTTGCTTATGAATCTATGTACATCCCGTCGCATCCTTGGCCAAAAGAACTTTTGCTCAATTATTGTGTAAGTTTTATCTTGCCAAAAGTGCCTTCCCAAGCCTCCCTGTGCATGTCTTGAATGATTTTTTCTTTCAAAGAGTAATTTGGTACACAAAGTTGGTTGCCTTTAAATAGAAAATCACCGTGCAGCAAATAGTTTCCTTGCTGTCCATTTTTACAATCTTTCCACATGGAACCAAAGAAAAGGTCAGTAGCATACATATCATTGAAAGAGTCAAACCCTTCAATAGTATGAGTCATTTGCGTCAATAACATGGTCCTTCAACTAAGTGCATCTACTACTTTATTGCTTGCTCCAGATTTGTGCTTGATCACAAATGTAAACTGCTGTAGAAATACAACCCAATGTGCATGCCTCTTATTCAACTTCTTTTGGCTGTTGGGATGCTTCAACGCTTCATGGTCTGAATATAAAACAAACTCTTGATGCACCAAATAACGCTGCCAACGCGTAAGGGCTTGAACAATAGCATAAAATTCTTGGACATTGTGTAAGTTTTATCTTGCCCAAAGTGCCTTCCCAAGCCTCCCTGTGCATGTCTTGAATGATTTTTTCTTTCAAAGAGTAATTTGGTACACAAAGTTGGTTTCCTTTAAATAGAAAATCACCGTGCAGCAAATAGTTTCCTTGCTGTCCATTTTTACAATCTTTCCACATGGAACCATAGAAAAGGTCAGTAGCATACATATCATTGAAAGAGTCAAAACCCTTCAATAGTATGAGTCATTTGCGTCAATAACATGGTCCTTCAACTAAGTGCATCTACTACTTTATTGCTTGCTCCAGATTTGTGCTTGATCACAAATGTAAACTGCTCTAGAAATACAACCCAACGTGCATGCCTCTTATTCAACTTCTTTTGGCTGTTGGGATGCTTCAACGCTTCATGGTCTGAATATAAAACAAACTCTTGATGCACCAAATAATGCTGCCAATGCGTAAGGGCCTGAACAATAGCATAAAATTCTTGGATCATAAGTACTGTACCTTCTCCTCGTATCATTTAGCTTTTCACTATAGAATGAGATAGACTTCCCTTGCTAACTGAGTACATCACCAATCCCAACTCCAAATGCATCACATTCCACTTCGAATATATTTTCAACATTCAAATATGTCCTTCAAACAATCAGTAACTGGAGCAATTATTGTGTTGAAATTCTTGATAATACGCCTATAAATGAAGCTAGGCCATGGAAACTTCGAACTTCTGCAATTGTATTTGGTGTTGGCCAACTTTTTATTGCTTCAACTTTGCTTTCATCCACTTGAATCCCCTTGGAACTAACTATGTACCCCAAAAACAGCAAGGAATCTGTCATAAATTGACATTTCTTAAGATTGGCATAAAGCTTTTCTTCTCATAATACTTTGAGAACTTCTTTCAAATGTAACAAATGATCGTCTTTATCTTGACCGTAGACCAAAATATCTTCAAAATAGACGACGACGAACTTTCCAATGCATAATTTTAAAACTTGATTAATCAAAAGCATAAATGTGCTAGGGGCATTTGATAAACC
Organism: Fraxinus quadrangulata; assembly: GCA_903798255.1. NCBI lineage: Eukaryota > Viridiplantae > Streptophyta > Magnoliopsida > Lamiales > Oleaceae > Fraxinus > Fraxinus quadrangulata. The sequence continues at coordinate 35,083 of CAIGRB010015091.1, forward strand.
AAAGGGCGTTATCATCCACTCGTAAAGTCCCTCCTTAATCTTAAATGCAGTCTTTCACTCGTCCCCTCCATGAATTCGAATTTGGTGATAGCCACTTTTAAGATCAATTTTTGAGAACACCTTAGCCCCATGCAACATATCCAACATGTCATCTAATCTTGAAATTGGAAATTTGTGCTTTACAGTAATCTTATTGATAGTTCTACTATCAATACACATTCTCCATGTACCATCCTTTTTTAGAGTTAAGAGGGCTGGAACTGCATAAGGGCTCATTGATTCCCTAATAAAACCTCTTTTTAGCAAATCTTCAACCTGTTTTTGAAGTTCTTCATGCTCCTTAGGGCTCATTTGATAGTGTGGTAGATTTGGTAGACTAGCTCCAGGTACTAGATCAATATAATGTTGAATCATTCGGTTTAGAGGTAAACAAACAGGTAATTCTGAAGGAAATGTTTCTGCAAATTCTTCAAGAAGAGCACTGACTTCGAAAGGGATAGTTTGCAGCACATCTTTTACTTCCTTTGTTAATAGCACATAAGCAACTCCTTTATCTTCAAATTCAGTAAAAAATTCCCGAAGGCTCAAATAAGATTTTCCATTAGCTGCTTTTGGCTTTGAAAAGTCTTCATCATTCATTGAAGCAAGTACTACTTTAACCCTATCTTTATAGAAGGCATAAGCATTCTTTCTCCCATGATGTACAGTTTGATTGTCAAATTGCTACGGCGTGCCGAGTAATAAATGGCATGCCTCCATCTCAACCACATCACATAGAACTCGATCGGAGTAAGATTTTCCAATAGAAAAAGGAACCAAACATTGATGTATTATCTTTACTTTGCCTCCTTTCTTAAACCATGCTGTGCAGTAGGGCTTTGGATGTGGTTGAACTTCAAGATTCAACTTTGTCACCATTTCTTGCGAAACTAGAGTTTCACAGCTTCCTCCATCGATAATAACATTGCAAAGTCTTCCATAGCTAGTGCACTTGGTTTTAAAAATATTGTTGTGCCTCATATCGCCCTCGTGTACTTTAGGAGTTAACATAGCTCGTCAAACTACAAGATTTGGCAAGTTTTGGTCTTCATAAGTGACTTCATCTTCAGCAAATTCCAACGAGACATCTTCCCCTCCATTATCTTCATAAACTTCTTCAAGACTATTAGAACCATCAATTTCTCCGGCAGTTAATAAATTACTGTTTAGTTTTCTACATTCCGATGATTTGTGACCCTCTTTTCCACACTTGTAATGGATTATTTTTCCACCAACAAATTGATATGGATTGCTGCTCCTTCTAGCGATATTATCTCCTCTTCCTCGTCCTCATCGTCTTCCTCGTCCTTGACCTCGACCTCGACCTTGTGAATTAGTGGTAGAGCCAAATTTCTCTATATTATATAGGGCTGTTGATGGCTTCAAAACACTGCCACCTTGAGTATAATCAGCATTAAGTTGGCTGTGATCTTTTCCCAATGCAATATGACGATTTCTAGGCAGCCTTTGTTGACCTTCAACCTTCATTGCTAGTTGGACAGCACTAGACAATGTCCAGCAGGGCTGTAGTTCCACAAAATTTCGAATATTGGGTTTCAAGCCCATCAAATAACGATGTATCACCTGCACTTCAGTCTCCACTAATTACACTCGTGTTTTCATTATATAGAATTCATTTGTATACTCCCGAACTGTGCATGCTCCTTGCTGAAGAGATTGGTACTGTTGAAACAGAATTCCTTCATCATTTAGTGGAAGAAATTGTCTTCGAATCATGCGTTGCATCTTTGGCCAGCTTTGAATTTTGTCTTTTCCAACTAAACTCTTGTCATCTGGACTTGTTGCCACCAGGAAGAAGCACAGCCCTTCAGTTTTATAGCCACCAACTTTACCTTCTTATTTTCTGGAAACTGAAGGAATTCAAAGATTCTCTCCACTTCATTCAACCAATCCAGTACTTCCTCAGGTTCTTCTCTACCAAACTCAGGGACATCTAATTTGATGCGTGAATCTTGATCATGTGGACGATTAAATCTATGCTTGAAATGGAATTACACCTCTTTCCTCATCAGAAGACTTATCAACTGGTTGCTGAATTTGTCCAATAGGAGGCTGGTTTCTCACATTTCTCTGCTGCTCCCCCCTTTGTTCCCCAATTGGAGGAAAAGTGACACCTAAAACACCAGCCTGCTCTAATCTAGAGCGCAACTGAGTGATTTGTTGATGCAGATTCTGAAAATCTTTCCTGGTAACTCCTTCAACAGCTGCATTGTTGCCTTGTCCAGCCATCTGGCACTAAATACAGATCTTAAGCAATCTCTGATACCACTTGACGTAGACAGATTTAAAATGACTTAGTATTACTGAGTGCATATTAATTTAATTTGGGAAGGACAAATAGACTTTTTTTGACTGGGCAAATTTCAAAACATAATTAAAACTAAACAAAATCTTGACTAAGACATTAATTAATTCTGCATCAAGATTGTAAAAGATCAGCTACTATTCCAATGAAAACAAACTCCAGGAGAGTACACAAGTTCTTTTATTTGAAAATTTCACTCGAAATTCTTTGACAATATATAATATATCATCATTAACCAGTGAATACAGATTATCATTATCGAACTTGTTTGGTGCTCGGGTGGAAACTGTGAACTACTGAAGAAATGCTAAAGAATGTATCTGATGGTTTTTAAGCAAACAAGAGGAGAGAAAAATAGAGTTTTTATTCATAATAATGTTACTACACGGCCGAATGTATATATGTCCTACTTGGATACAATTCAAAAATATTTTTACCAATAACTATCTTATCTACTACCACTAAACATTTACATCATTACATAAGTTAGACTTCAACCAAAAACACGTGACTAATGGTAACCAAAAATATTGTTTAAGTGACAACAAAAGTGTCACACACGCATCTGCCTTCAACACTCCTCCTTGACACTTTTGTTGTTTACACAAAGATATTTTCTTAGTGTCTCAAATCTATCATTTGGTAAGGCCTTAGTCAAAATATCAGCATATTGATCAAACGAACTGTCGTGCACCAACTTCACTTCAAGATTTTCCTGTGCTAGCTTGATTGAATGATATTTGATCTTAATGTGCTTGGTCCTTCCATGAAATACCGGGTTTTTGACCATTGCAATAGTTGACTGATAGTCACAATAGAACACAGTTGCATCAGATTGATTATGGCTAAGATCTTCCAATACTTTCCTCAACCAAATAGCTTGGTTAGTTGCCTCTGAAGTTGCAATGTATTTTGCCTCAACAATCGATTGAGCCACAATTTTTTGCTTCATTGAGTTCAAGCAAATAATACTTGATCCCAGATAAAATGCATAACCTGAAGTGCTTTTCATATCATCAAAGGATCCTGCCCAATCACTATCTGTACAGCTAACTAAATCCATAGTTTCTAACTTCCTGAACCAAATTCCCATTTCCTCGTTACCTCTTGCATATCTCAGCACTCTCTTTGCTGCTGTTTACTTGGTTCTTGTCTAAATCTGAATAGAAGATTGGCTACAAATGTGAGATCAGGTCTGGTAGAGGTTAAGTATAGCAGACATCTAGCTATGCTTCTATACACCTTTTCATCTATTTTCTTGGTTCCATCATCCTTCATCAATTTCACATTTTGAACTAATGGATTACTTACTGACTTGCAGTTCTCCATATTGAATTTTTTCAACATCTCCGTAACATATTTCCTTTGGCAAACAAATATACAATTTTGAGTTTGAAATATCTCCATGCCAAGAAAATAGTGCATATCCCCCAAATCTATCATTTCAAATACCATTTTAAGTTCATCCTTCACCTTCTTAATCATTGAACAGCTGCTGCCAGTAATTAAGAGATCATCAACATACAATGAGATGATGATCATCTCTTTTTTTTATTTCTTTATGTACAGAATTTGTTCATTCATACTCCTTAAGAAACTAAATCTGCTTAAATGTTCATCGATCTTGCTGTACCAGGCTCTTGGAGCCTATTTTAAACCATAGAAAGTCTTCCTTAGCAAATATACCTTCTTCTCTATGGAATTGAGAAATGCTGACTTGACATCGAATTGGTATATCCTCCAGCCTCTATGAACTGCAATGGCAAACAGCAATCTGATGGTTTCATACCGTGCAAACGTGTCATTGAAGTCTACACCATATTGTTCAACATATCCCTTCACTACCAACCTGGCCTTAAGTTTATTCACTGAGCCATCTGGATTCAGTTTCGATTTATACACCCATTTCACTCCAATTACATGTTTGTCTTTTGGTTTGTCAACTAGTAGCCAAGTTCCATTTTTTTCAATCATGTTTAGCTCCTCCTTCATTGCAACCATCCACTCTTTAGAATTTTCAGCTTCAGCAAAGTTTGAAGGCTCCAATTGAGCTAAATTAGATCTGGCATATACATCAACAAGTGGTCTAGTTCTTAGCACTTCATTTTCAGAGTCTGAATCACTATCAGTTCCCTCTTCTTCTTCATTTACATCATTGTCAACTGTCTGAGGAATAACATTTGGAACCTGAGGTTGATTGCTTACAGATGATTCCCAGTTCCATGAGGCTTCTTCATCTACTTTGATGTCCCCGCTGGAGATTACTTTCTTGCTTTGAAAATTGAAGACTATAACCTTTGGCATTACTACAGTAACCAGCTAGAACTTCAACCTCTGCTTTTTAGCTTAATTTATCCCTCTTCATATCAGGTATATAAGTGTAACAAAGGCTGCCAAATATCTTCAGATGAGAGACATTAGGTTTTATTCCATACCAAGCTTCAAAATGTGTCTTCTTGTCCAATGATTTTGTAGGCAACCTATTGAGTAAATAGATTGCAGTATTCACAGCCTCAGCCTAGAATTCTTTGGGCACCTTCTTTTCCAACATCAAGCATCTGGCCATCTCCATGATAGTTTTGTTCTTCCTTTCACAAACACTATTCTGCTGAGGAGAATAAGGAATTGTTAGCTGATGTTGTACTCCCAAATCTTCACAAAACTTTTCAAATTGGCTACAGCAATACTCTGTTCCATTATCTGATCTTATAGCTTTAATTCTGCAATTGCTCTCATTTTCCACCAGGTTTTTAAACCTTAGAATTTTATTTCCTTGATAATGGACTGTATCACTACCACAAGGCTTACAGTTCTATGGAATGGGGAAACTACGAAATCTTTGAAATACACCAGCAACTTCAAACTTCAACCTCAAAAAATATACCTAACACATTATTGTCAAGTCATCAATAAAAAGTACAAAGTACTTACGGCCATTTAGTGTAGGTGTTCTCATTGGACTACATACATTGAAGTTGATTAGTTGCAGCTTATTTGAGGCCCTTCTTGACAGATTTTTAGGAAATGACAACCTAGTTTGCTTTCCCAATTGACAGATTTCACACGCATCCATCATTTTTGTTGACTTCAGGCAAACTTTCAACAAGCTCCAATTCATGCATTTGTTTCGGAGATGTGTAATTAACATGTCCAAACCGCTTATGCCATAAAGAAGGTTCCATTACAGTGCCTGCAAATGCCCGATCATTCATATTTTTCCATTCTAAAGGGAAGCTCCTATATCTCATTCTAACTGTCATCACTTCTTTATTTTGTGAATCAAATATAGTGCAACCTTTATCCTTAAAGATTAGTGTATAATCTTTCTCAATTAACTGACCAACACTAATTAAGTTTTGATTTATATTAGGCACATATAGAACATCAGAAATATACTTAATACTTGAAGAGGTTTGCACAGAGATTTCACCACCACCTTTAACTTCCACAAACTCTCCATTCCCAACTTTAACCTTTGATCTGTAGCCCTCATCTAGCTTTACAAAAATACTGGGATTGGAGGTTATATGGTGAGTACATCCACTGTCCAACAACCAGGTTTCATCACTGATGTCTTCACATTCATGGCTATAAACATATGCTCCTCCTGCTGTGAATCTTGCTTCTCTTTCTGATTTTTGCAAACTTTTTGAGCATGTCCAAACTGTTTACATGTTCAACATTGGACTCCTGGCCTGTACCAGCACCATTTGGGATAATGACCGGTTTTCTTGCAATAAGGACAAGGTGGATAACTTTAATTTTTGCCCGCAGTTCTGTTGCCTTCAACTTTCTTCTTTTCAGGATGTTGCTTTTTCACTCCAAAGCTTGTTTGTTTGAGCTTTATATTTTCCCTTGGCAAATAGGGCTTCTTCAACTTGTTCTTCCTGCCTAAACAACCTCCTTTGCTCAGTAGCTTGCAAGGCATTTATAAGTTCTGATAAAGTTGTGGTAGACAAATCTCTGGAATCTTCAAGTGAGGAGATTTTTGCCTCAAATTTCTCAGGCAAACTAATTATAACCTTTTCTACGACACGTTTATAGGTAGTTCATCCCCTAACAACCTTAATTTGTTCACCACTTTCATCAGCCTATCAGAGAAGTCCTTAACAGATTCAGCCTTCTTCATCTTCAATGTCTCATGCCCCCTTCTAAGATTGAGAACTTGCATTTGTCTTGTTCTTGCATTGCCCCTAAACTCCTCTAGCAACCTGTCCCAAACCTCCTTTACTGTTTCACATGTAATAATCCTGGTAAAGATTGCATCAGAGACAGCTGATTGGATGCAAGACAAGGCCTTGAACTTTTTTGCAACCTCCTCACTGTGTTGCTTCAATTGAGCTATAGTTGGATTTGATCTTGCTCCAGATTCTATGATTTCCCACAGGTCATAGGCTTTCGGATAAGCCTTCATTTTTGCAGCCCAAAAATCATAGTTCTCACCTGTAAACACTGAAGGTAAGGGAGCTGAAAAATTGCCTGAAGCCATCTTCTTGCTGATATGGTGGAAGGTTTTTTTTTTTGTTTGGTGAATGGTTTCCTCACTTGTTTTCTCTCAGAAAATCTGTCTCATTGCCTTTTCTTGTTCCTCGAAGATCGGTTTTTGAGCTCTGATACCACTGATGGTTTTTAAGCAAACAAGAGGAGAGAAAAATAGAATTTTCATACATATCATTGCTACTACACGGCTGAGTGTATATATGTTAAACTTGGATACAATTCAAAAATATTTTTACCAACAACTATCCTACCTACTACCACCAAACCATACTTGACAATGCACTAACTTGTAGTAGGTCCAAACTAGCCTAACTTTACATCACTATCTAAGTTAGACTTCAACCAAAAACACGTGACTAATGGTAACCAAAAATATTTTGAAGTGACAACAAAAGTGTCACACACACGGCTGCCTTCAACAATATTAAACTGAGTTTGTTTATGTTACCATTTTATAGAATTTTTATAGCATGAATGGTAGTGATAACAACAAACAGAGCTCATTTAGAAAACCGAGGTTGATGAAAATTCTAAATCCAAAGGACACAAGACAATTTATCTTATTTTTTTACATATTGGAGAGTATCAGTCACCGAATTAAGTTGATCAAACGAGGAAATTTCTCTTTCAGGCTATCAGTTCACAAGAAATCACCTATTTATTGAGGGCAAGGAAAAAAAAATCTTACAAAGGGCGCATGTAAATTTTTTGGCCCTCTTCCAAGCAG
>CAIGRB010015091.1:48250-69790 GCA_903798255.1 Fraxinus quadrangulata
TAGAATATGCATAAAGTTTGTTTCTTTTAAATCAAGCTAAAATTATGGGTTGGAGGGTGTAATTCTTAATTTCGTACTACCAAGTCCTGCAAGTACATATTCTAATATCTATGTTTTGCTTGTGAGAGACGGTAACATAATTGCAAAGGAATTTGCTATTGGAATAGTTGACATCATGTCATTTTTGTACTTTGTTGTTCCTACCGTAGTAATTTTTTGTTTTTCTTTATAAAAAAAGAGTAAATAATTTTCAGTTGGAAGGGAGAAGATTTGCAATTACTTCCCCAATGGATGAAATGTTTCTAATGAGGTTAGGGTAGTTTGAAAGGATGAAGATTATATAGTCCTTTAACAATATGCATTTTTGGATATAGCTTTTTGTATTTGGATGGATTAGAAATACTAGCTGAGATCTTTCTATGGAGCAGCATAGTTTTTGCACAGAAGATTGGAATTTCTCCTTTTTGAGATCAACTTTTTGTGAGCTTTTGTTATTACAAACGTCTTAAACCTCTTATTCTCTGTTACCAAGTTCTCTTTCCCTAGAAAGATATGCATATGTGCACGTGAGAACACTTAAAATTTTGAAAGATTACTAAGTTATTTTATTTTGTTTTGTTTTGTAGAAGTATCCTGTTAAATTTAATTTAAGCAATGCAAATTTTCTCATTTCTTCTGTCCTCTCTCTCTCCCCTCATCCATCTTTTTTTTTTTCTATGCAGCGTTGTCATGTTCCTTTCTGATATGTCTGGAAAATCGCCCTTGTACAGAAAGTATGCCAAGTATTTTGTATCTTTTCTATCTGTCTTGTTTGTTTTGCAAATTTTTTGAACCAAGAGGGAAATAATTTTGGGCCTGATATGATTTTCTCCTCTCTCTCTCTCTCTCTCTCTCTCTCTCTCTCTCTCCCCTTATTTGTTCTGTTATTAGGGCATTTGTCTTCTTTAGTTCACCTGTTACCCGAGAATTGGTTAACCACATAAAGAGAGACAGAGGTGTTATGTCTCGCATTGGTGCTTTAAGAGAGGTTATATTTACATCCAAAATCTTTTCTGATATTCTAGCTTTATTAGTAGTGCTAGATTTGTATTTAGTTTTGTTCTCATTTTGGTTCTCAATTCTGCAGATGAACTTGGAGTATTTTCCAATTGATAGCCAGGTACGTTGTCGTGCTAAGTCTTGTCTTCCTTTGGATTGCTGTTACTGTTTAGAAATTCCTTCACCATTAATAAAAGGAAGGGAAATAACAACTTGGAGTTTTTAGCCTTTTGTTTTTTAATGAAGATGCTCGCTTTTTTTGGGCAATGATAAGAAAATGTGTTTGATATTAGTAAAATGATGGAGTTAATTGCCCAATGGTCACTGAACTAATGTCTATTGATTGCCCACTGAAGCTTGAGATGTCGACTTTTGGCAACTAAACTTATCAAATCGTTGGACGTTATGCACTAGCATAACATTCGTTTCAAACCTCTTAACGGAATTAGTGACATGGCTAACGGAATGCACACGTGACGCCTCGTCACGCCGTTAATAAATTACTACGTCTTCGATTGCTCACTAAATTTTGAAAAATGTTTTCGATTGTTCACTAAATTTTGAAAAACATTTTCGATTGCTCACTGAACTTTGAGGTGGTCGAATTTTGACCACCAAATTTATAAAAATGACATCGACTTGTTGTTTAAAAAATATGTACCACAAGCCCATGTATCGCGTAAAAGTAATAAAGTGGACAAATGAGTCCAGGTTGTCGATCCCATGAGAAATTATTACTCAATTACACAATAGTTAAATTTAATTTTAATATATTTTTGTAGAATTTTAAGTTATTTTCATCATTTGAAAAATTCAAACTTATTGTGCGTTTTGTTGTTAATTTTAAATTTATTGCGTGTTTCGCTGCAAAATTCCTTTCATTAAAATTTATTGTGTGTTTTGTTTCAAAAATTCAAAATTTAATTAAATTTATTGTGTGTTTTGTTGCAAAATTCATTTAATTATATTTATTGTGTGTTTCGTTGCAAAATCCAAATTTTATTTAAGTTAATTTTAACAACGAAGCATACAATAAATTTAAAATTTTCAAATAATAAAAATAGTTTAAAATTCTACAAAAATATGTTATACACCTTTGGATGACTGAAGAACCGAAAGAGATGTTGGTATAATATTGGGTCTCCCCCTCCAGCGGGATCAAAAAAGGTTGTATTAAAGTTAAAATTAAATTTAACTATTGTGCAATTACTCATTTCTCGTGAGATCAGCAACTCAGACTCGTTTGTCAACTTTACTATTTTTACTCAACCCGTGCTCTTGCAGTACACATTTTTTAACGAACAATGGGTCGACATCATTTTTATAAGTTTGGTAGCCAAAATTCAACCACCTCAAATTTCAGTAAGCAATCGAATACGTCTTTCAAAGTATAGTGAACAATCAAAGATATTTTTCAAAATTTAATGAAAATCAAAGACGTAGCAATTTATTAACGACGTGACGAGGCGTCATGTATGCATTCCGTTAGTCACGTCACAATTCCATTAAAGGTTTGAAACGGATGTTATGCTAGTAAGTAACGTTCAACGTTTCAATAAGTTTAGTGGTCAAAACTTGACATCTGAAACTTCAATGAGCAATCGAAGACACAAACATAAGTTCAGTGACCATGGAGACAATTAACTCAAAATGATGCAACACTTAACATGTTAAAAGCAGACCAGCAATGTAGAAGGGTACCTTCTCATCATGTGTCTATTGAGTTCCACTCCTATATGTTTGCATATTAAGATAAAAGTTCATGCATTTTCTCTAACTTCCTCCCACTGCTTATCGTTTTTGACTTGGAATTGCTACCGCAATGGTAACGCATTCTATTTTTGCTTTTTGGGAGCTGGGAGAGGGAATGGGGGAGTGTTGCTAAACAAGGTTGTTAAAATAGCTATTCAGGTCATGTGATCCCAAAATGATGTAGGTCTTGTGGAAAATCACAGAACTTGTAGGATCGTAAAAGGATTGCAAATTTTATCGAGTGTAATATTGCATTGTTTTACATATATACCTTGTACAAGTGATGAGATTTTTGAAATTTATGAAGGTGGTCATAATGATAACTTTGAGAAAGATGGATGATTTTTCGATAAAAATGACCACTTCAAAACAATGATGAAGACTTTCTTTTTGATGATTGACGTTTTAAAATTGACCTAGTTGCTAAATTTTTACCCATCCTTATTTTACCCTTTCCCCTTGCATGGTCCCTCATCATTTATGACATTTTTTTGCTTCTCTCTTCTTGCTACTGGTTTTAAACTCATTCTATTGTGTGGTTCCAAAGTAGCAGAAAATTTCAACAATATTTTTGTTACATGCAATGGCAAAATAAATATAACTGTAGGGTTTTATAACTGATAATGAGAAAGCTCTTGAGGAACTCTTTGGGGAGGAAGAAAGTTCTCGCAAAGGCGATGCATGTTTGAATTTGATGGCCACCCGCATAGCTACAGTCTTTGCATCATTGCAGGTATGTAGTTAAGTGCTTATCTATTGAGTTCATACATATTCACGAAAGTCAACGCTTGCATAATGTTATCCTCTGACAGGAATTTCCATTAGTGCGCTATCGTGCGGCCAAATCCCTTGATCCTAACACAATGACGACATTTCGTGATCTAATTCCTACAAAACTTGCTGCTGGTGTTTGGAATTGTCTCATGAAATACAAAAACCTCCCAAACTTCCCTCAGTCAGAGACATGCGAGTTGCTCATCCTGGATAGATCGATAGACCAGGTTCTTTTTCTCATATTTTTTTGGGAAATAGGGCTGTGAAATCCAATTTTATAATTATCATGCTTAACTTATTTATTTTCATATGCAGATTGCTCCAATCATACATGAATGGACATATGATGCCATGTGCCATGATTTACTTAATATGGAAGGAAATAAGTATGTGCATGAGGTAAGACTCAAGTTTTTATGTTCCATAGTTGCTTGATTGTCCATATAATTCTCAGCCAATTTATGTAATGATACTGCTCAGGTTTCAAACAGAACAGGTGGTCTTTCGGAGAAGAAAGACGTCCTTTTGGAGGATCATGACCCAATCTGGCTAGAGCTCCGCCATTCACATATAGCCGACGTATGTAGAATACACGTATTCTTTGTTATTCCCTTTTAGGTCTTCAAGAGTTATGAAGTATCTCTGGTCAATGGTTGCTTTGTCAGGCTAGTGAACGCTTGCATGAGAAGATGACCAACTTCGTATCAAAAAACAAGGCTGCACAAATCCACGGTTCAAGGTTGGCCTAAGTTATGCATCGTGAACGATCTTTGCTTATAACTGTCAGCTAAAATCAGTTCTTGGAATCTGTTGTGGACCTCTAATTTGGATATGAGATTTATGTGTCTCTTGGTATTATGAGATGGAAATATCAAGATTTCTAACTTTTTCTATTGCACGGAAGAAATTTGTACATCATATTTGATGGGAGATGTCAATCCTGTATCCCAGAGCTTTCAAAGAGATAATGTTTTGTCTTTGACCCAATTTAAAGACGTTGCTTTCGTCTGTTTGTTTGTTAGTTACTTGGATATCTTGAAAGTCATTTTTCTATTTTCATTTCAATTTAATAGTTTTGCGTTTAATGACTTTCATTCATTGAATTTCCCGATATCATAGGTTTGCATGTAAATTGATTTTATGTTTTCTTTTTTTTTAAATCACCTCACATTTTCTTTTATTGATTGTTTACTGAGTAACAGTTTCTGGTTGCTAGCTTCTGGTTGCTAGCTTCAGGATTTTATTCAGTATATTGGCTTGGTTTTGCTTCTTTTTTTGGTAGTGCTTGTTGGCTACTGTTACTCTTTCTCAATCGGCATTAATTTTTGTGCAGAGATGCTGGTGATTTGTCTACTCGGGACTTGCAAAAGATGGTTCAAGCTTTGCCTCAATACAGTGAACAAATTGAAAAACTCTCCCTCCATGTTGATGTGAGTCTCTTGTATTTCTAACTGCAATCGCGATTAGTTGTTTGTGACGGCAATAACTAGATCATCGTATGTTCAAGCTTTGGTTGTCCTGTGTTTGAAAAACATACCTGCCGGTAGCCTGTAAGTATCTCGGGAGCTTAACAGGCAAAGTTTCCTTTGGTTGCTATGATATGCAATTTAATGCTAAAAAAATTAACAAAAAAAATCATGTTGTAGTTTTTCATTTTAGAAGGGATCTGAATTTGTATCCTACTATCTTTGTGCCGTTTACAATCCTTACTCGATAAGCAGAACTGATTACTGAAAAAGTTGAGTTTTAATACTTCAAGTTCAATTCAGATAATAACATGCATGGAAATGTCGTCTTTAGTCATTTTGATTATACATATTTAATAACAGCTGCAAAAGAAAATACGTATTAAACGTGCAGTTTGTACAATTTATGTTTTTAAGGATCCGGCTGATGACTTGTAACACTGGCTCAAGTTCATTTTACTAAAAATAGGACATACTTTATTTTATTTAGCAGCAACTGGTTTAGGAACAAACAGTCTATTTTCAGAGAGAGAATTGTTAAGGAAATTTGGTCTTTTGTTAATCACATACTTCACTCGTTCAGATTGCTGGAAAAATTAACAAAATTATCCGCGAAATGGGGCTTAAAGAACTCGGGCAAATAGAGCAGGACCTTGTTTTTGGAGATGCAGGAACTAAAGATCTTATCAATTTTCTGAGAACGAAAGAGGTGAGAATGGTATTATTTGCGTAAAAATATCCTCAGCATAATGATTGCTGCATGTAATAAGTAATGCAATTGCTTTCTCTGGCAGGATGTAACACGGGAAAATAAACTACGGCTATTGATGATCTATGCAGCTGTTTATCCTGAGAAGTTTGAAGATGGAAAAATTTCAAAACTCATGGAGGTTAGTGCTATTATTGACCTTCCCAAGGCCATTACTGCTATCAGTAATTTACTTAGCCGAATTGGCATTTGATATCATTTATTTTGAATCCCTTAAGAGGTAGATTTTTGGATTTGTAAGCCTCTATTTGATCTAGAACTGTTCTTTGATAGATACAAGAAACTCAATCCTTTTACAATAAGGTCAAACCATGTAAATTTTGGCATGCCTATGTAAATTTTAGTATACCTCTCACACACTTTTTACAAGGATTCGCATGACTCTTGTGAATGCAAACTTCTTTAGGTCTATTTATCTAAGCGGTCATTCTCGTAATTTATCTTCAATTTTGTGATAACATAATTAACATCTTGATACACATCTTGCATTTCTTGAAGTTGGCAAGATTACCAGAAGAGGATACAAATGCTGTGTATAATATGAGATTGCTGGAGGCATCATCCGAGACCAAAAAAAGCTCAATTATACCATTTTCTCTTAAATTTGACGTTCACAAGGTATTGATTGGTTGTTTAAACTGATTTTTATGTTTGATTAACCCTGCCAACAGATATATGAAGTTTTTGCCTTGAAATTGCAGAAGAAGCAAGCTGCTAGAAAAGACCGTCCTGGTGAAGAAGTGGCTTGGCAACTATCTCGCTTTTACCCTATTATAGAGGTACCCTTCACATTAAACTGTGAAATGGACGTGTCATGTCTGCATCATGAAACATAGGATGGTGTTGATTTGAATACGTCCTCAGTTACGTAACTTTTCTTGACTTAATTTTAGATCTGAATACTATCAAATGTTCATACTCATATCTAGCAAGTCCATCGGTAGTAGAAACTGGGAAATCACTACTAACTTGGAAGGAATTGAAATCTGACATATGGACATCCCATTCAGTTCCCTCTTGCCCCTCCAACTCAAATGCAAGAACGTACACACCCACAATGGGAATGAGAAACCAACTCGCACACGAAGGGGTTATCATCTATCTGTGCCCTAACTGACCTATCCACCTCTTATATGCATACATTTAACATCCATAAATGGCTGCCTTCTCAATTATTGGCATCCTAATTAATTCTACCTTTACCATGTTGTGGTCTGTATCTTCCTTTTTTCTTATCCTTGCTCATGCTCTAGAGCTTACTAGTTGAAGTTGTGATTTTCTGGCATGTGCTTTGTTCATTTTGTACCGAGTGCCTTTATTCATTATATATGGAGCAAATGCAGCCTCGAGTGGAGTACCATGTGTTATCTTTTCCCTTCTACTTGAGGCTGCCGCCTGGCCTAAATTATTTGAATGTTGTACCGATGCTCTTGTTGCCACACAGGAACTCATTGAAAAACTTAGTAAAGCAGAACTGTCAAAGGATGACTACCCATGTATGAATGACCCTAGTCCAAGTTTCCATGCAACGTCTCAGTCAGCATCATTAAGGACGGCTCAAATTCCAGCTCCTCATTCAATGAGATCAAGGCGGACAGCAACATGGGCCCGTCCTCGAAACTCTGATGACGGATATTCCAGGTATGTTGTTTGAAATTGGCTTTTAGAATTTGAAAACTAAAAGTTGTTATGCACAGAGGGAAAATGATTTTCTTTTTCTTTCTTTTTTTTTTTTTTTTTTGGGAGTATTGTTGTTAAAAAAGTGGGGTAAAATTGTGAATCCCATAGAATGTGTGGTTGAAAATGGTTTTGGGGAAAAATTATTTTAAAAATCTTTGACAAACAAGCCTTAGGTTGTTGGTTGTTTTTGAAAGACTGCAATAAGACACTACTACTTTCTTCAACCAATTGAGAGCCCATTGTTGCTGATACTACCACCATCAATAATCTTTTGAACATCTCTACCTCCATCACTGCACACACTCTATACATTACGAAATAGAACACAGCACAATCTTGTTCTCTCTCTCGTTTCAAAAAGATAAGGATTAGATGAAAATTTTGTTTTGGGGACTTCAATTCTATGAAGAAGTGATGTTCGTGAACCCTATTTTTGTCTTTAGTTATATTTTGGTCAGGATTGGCCTGAAATGAAAACCAAATCAACCTGCACTGAACCAGGTCTTTTTTTGGGGTTTGGTTAAGTTCAATCAAGTTTTGATTCAGTTTGGTTTCTGGAAATATTTAACCTATAAACAGTGGAGAATCAGAACAAATTAATCCAAGCCAAACCAAATAAACTGTATATGTACCCCCATGTAGGTGGACAATTTTCTTACTTTTTTCTATATGTTATCGTAGTCATATAAATTTGACTATTGTGATGGTTTGGTATCTATCAGAACCACATATAAAGATTTTATTACGACTTCAAGGCCATGTAGCCTTCTGTCTATTTTAATTTTGTACTCCAGTATTTCAGTTAGTTAATGCTTTTCTGCAGTGATTCGATTTTGAGGCACGCATCTAGTGATTTCAAGCAGATGGGTCAACGTATTTTTGTATTCATTGTTGGTGGGGCAACACGATCTGAGGTATCCTGATGCTCTCTCTCTCTCTCTCTCTCTCTCTCTCTCTCTCTCTCTGCAATTTCTTCTGAAACTATTGTTTATCCTCAGTTGCGGGTTTGTCATAAGTTAACAACAAAGTTGAAGCGGGAAGTTGTCTTAGGCTCATCCAGTCTTGATGATCCTCCACAATTTATTACGGTAAGGCAGTACCTAACTTCATTCGTTTCTCCAGTCCACCTCGTTCCACAACTCTATGAATTCCCAAATTTTTGAAAGCTTGAAATTATAATTTTGTTGATAATGGGGTTCTTTTGGTTGGCGTAGTCCATATTCTGTCAACTTATTAGTGAAGGATACAAGCCGAATACAAGGAGTACATAGAGCTAAACTAACAAATGTTGATTTTTCTCATTTATGACTATAATGTTAAATTATATATTTTTTAACTGTCATCTACGATATGTAAAAGTTGTATGTATGCTTAAATATACAGACATGTCACAGTACATGCAAATAATTATACCAAATATGTACATAAATGGAAGGAAAAAATATGACAAAACACGAGAAATTGTGTAAGAATCATGTTCTAACTTGTTCTGTAATCAAATTCGTCCCAATCTATGCAGAAAAATAGAAAATGAATGTTTTTATGCCTCTGATTTTGCTCCATCTGTTCGGTTGCAGAAAATGAAGCTGTTGACTGCAAATGAACTCTCGTTGGACAATCTTCAGATTTAGATATCTATGGCTGGTGCAGTTTTCTCGGGCTTGTTTTCCATCTGTAAATCATATATCCATATACACTTCAATGTCTTAGTTTCTTGGACTTCACTTTGCATTATTATTTGTTGTGACATTGTTTTCTACTTGCGCGGACAACTGGCTGATGGCTGTGTTGTAATTGATTTGTCGAGGCTCTAGCCATCCGGGGGCGTGTATAAATTTATTAGTTGTCACTCGGGGAATTTTGTTGATCGGAAAATCCTACAATTCAGAGACCTGTTCAATGGTATATTTTGTTGCTTACATCTCTCTCAATTCTGTATTTCTGATATACTCTAGAGAGTCCTTTAGTTCCTTGCTCATTTTTCCATGAAATTATGGGGAGTATAATTTTTCGACCTCTATGCAATTTTGGATTAGACTAGAGTATAATCATCATGATTTTTTTTTTCTTTCTATTTTAGTATAAATATTCTCTTGCAGCTAGCGTAGGTTTTATAAGGGTAATTATATTCACATCACAATATCTTACACCACATTTTAATTATACTTAAGGTTTTTAATGTTGCTTATTATAGTACTTATATCCCTAACGATTTTTGTCATTCTTATCTTCTAATTTTCATTAGTTAATACATTTCGTATTCGATAACAATTTTATGTCCAACAGTCTGTTGAAATCGCATAAAAAAATTTATTCTTTTCATCATATTTTGAAAAAATAAATAGACAAAAAGTGCAATTTTTTTTTTTTTTTTCATTTCATTTCAAAGTATGAAACAAAATATTTTGATATAAATCATTATTTGTACTAATTAATGGAAGGTTGCAGATAGAAATTCGATGAAAAAAAAAAGTAAAGAAAATAATGTATTTTTCCAAATATGAGCAACCCTAAATGTTTGTTATTACTCGCAGTTTTGCAGAAACTACTTCAATGGTGCACTTTAAAATTCCACATATTTTATTATTTTAATAATACTTTTTTATATAAAATTTCTCATTGATGATGTCATTATCCAGTAATATATAAGTGGCCCTTAAAGTGTACACTTTTTTTTTTCTAATTAATTTAATAAACATGCTTTATACATTATTTTGTTCATACCTTTTCTGTCTATAGTGGTTGTGTGTGGTTGTGTGTGGTTGTGTGTGTGTGTGTGTGTGTGTGTGTGTATTCCTTTTTTTAATATATATTTATATCTTGTCACATGTAAAATAGTGTAGGAAATGAACCAGCTTATTAAAAAATTGGGGGATAAAATCCCCAATCTTAGCAAATGTCTTTTGTGGTAAGCAACCTTATGAACTTGGAATTATGTGCCCACCAACTCCAATTTCTAAATTCGATTTTTAAGAATGACAAATTTTCCCCCTGCCACCATGATTGTGTTAAAGACTAAAAGATTAATCTTATTAAGAGAATTAATTCAAATTCTTATATATTGGTCTATATTTTGTTAATTATTCGTTGTGAAATTTTCTTCTTAACATGTCTCTGCAAGATAATAGTTTGTTTAAACACATCAATCTTAAAGTTCGTGTGCTCGTTTCTAAATTTTAATTTGATTCAATTGCTCGTCGAAGCTTAGTAAGCTTTAATATCATATTAAGAATTTGAGTTTCATCTTAAAAAGGCAATTTTGTTAAGATAAGTAGTTTAAGTCCTTATATGTTGGTATATATTTTGTTAATTATTTGAAGTGGAACTTATTCCTTAACAGAATGTATGAGTACAATCGTGTTTAGCATGCTGTAATAGACATTTAATATGTTATATTAGACAATATTTAAGAATTGTGGGATTGAATTTTACGATTATATGTATTCAATTTCATTGTGTTTTGCACGTATACAAGTATGCATATACATGTATATTTTATAAAATAATTAATCTATTTGTACAACTCTGATGATAAGGTGAAAAAGAAAAAGAAAAGATTTTACGACGGTTTCCTATTTATAATATTAACTAAAAGATATGATGCTAATAATATAAGCAAAAGCAAATCTCAATTTGCCAACCTACCTCATAAATAAATCATAGACCTCTAGACATAAAAAATAATATTATATTTTAGAATTCTTTTTATAAATTTATATTTTAAATATCATATTTTGCATAATTGTTATAAAAACACCTTTTCCTGAATAATTAATAAATGTATCATTATAAATAGCTAAACAAACAAAAGTACCCTTAACCGAAATAACAAATCATACCATATATAATACATTAATTTGCATAATATATTTTGATTTTTTGATTTTTGATTGAATATTTTCTATTTAAAGGATTTTTTTTTTTATTATTTTTATAACATATACATCAATCAACGAGTAACTAGTCCACAACTGAAACTGTGCATCAAGGCATGAAAAACTGCTCTTTCAAAACCAGCTCGCAAGTCGCAAGTGCTTAAAATAAGGGATTTTCAGAACACTTAAAATCGACGGGAAGTGCATCTTCTTCTGCGTCTATGAAAGCAACTATCCTCTTGTCTCGTCTTCATAAACTAAAAAGCAGCAATATGAATATGAAGATTTCTCGTTTTATTATTTTCTTTTCCTAAACGCTAAAATCAAATCAATAAAAAATAATTTTAGTAAGTTAATAAAATATCACAAAATTTAGAAAATATTTCATCTGACTCTTTTTTTATAAAATTATTATATTCCAATTAACAAAAAATTGTTCAATGAATAAAAATCAATTAAATATATAATCTTTTATGCGAGAAATTTTGTAGAAGAGTATAATCTATTATATAACTAATAAAAATATATAATCTTTTGTAAAAAGAAAATGAAGAAAAAGGTATATGATGTAGTGAGAGAACACGGCTGAATATTAATTTATGGAGGAATACATGAATGAATGAGAAATAAGAAAAAAAAAATCATTTTTATATGTAAATGAAATAGTTATGTAGGCAGCGAATGGAACAAAAATAACACGGATCAATTAAATAAATAAAATCTCACATACCGAATAGAAGATCAAATCAATAATTCAATCTTCGTTTACAAGTCTTATCAAAATTCAACGAAACAACTCTAGAACGTTGAAATACGTTAACGACGACAAGTTAAACTTAATAAACATAATAGGGGTCCAATTAGCTCAAGCCCCCCTAATTTAGGGCTTTATAATAGGATTAAGAATA
This sequence comes from Fraxinus quadrangulata, assembly GCA_903798255.1. Classification (NCBI taxonomy): domain Eukaryota; kingdom Viridiplantae; phylum Streptophyta; class Magnoliopsida; order Lamiales; family Oleaceae; genus Fraxinus; species Fraxinus quadrangulata. The sequence continues at coordinate 60,513 of CAIGRB010015091.1, forward strand.
TTAATATAAGATGTAGTTAGTGAAAGAATATTGGCAATGATTTTGTTAGTTGTTATTGAAAGCTTAGTAGTAACTAAATTAAGTAGGGGAGTTGGACCTACAAATTCCAGCTGTGTTCTCATAACAATGTGCAATATTAACTCGCGTTATTGTGTTAGGTTGACTTATTCAGTCGTTGGTATTTTTTCATTGTTCGAAAAAATAAAGAATTTAAAACATTAGATCTCGATCTATTAAGATTTTACTTTTTTAATGAACGTCTAGGTATCAGATATATAGTATTAAAATAATAAAATTTGAATAAAATTAAATTGTGAACATCTTCCCAACATCTTTTGCTCGTCTCTCACATTTTTGAAGTCAAACCAACATTTCGTAAGAGCCTTCCAAGCAAAGAAAAGAAGATATCAAAGTGTGCAAACAATGAAATAATGAGAGCCCTAGAAAGGTGTACAACATTCTTATTTGTAAAAATAAAAAAAATAAAAAAAAATAAAAAATTCTCACGATATATTTATTTATTCACCTTTTAATATTGTATTTTCCAACGTAATGGCTCTTAAGAGTAAGTCCATTTGTTCGTTGAGTTTTATAATGTTTGTTACTTAGTTGTTGTTTGGTATCAATTAAAATTCAGATTTTAATCTAAATCACAATTAACAATTGATTTTAACCACATATTTCATAAATTTCACAACTTTTCAACCACACATTTCATCTAACTTTTTTTAGAATCTACTAAATATCTGATTTTTATCCTCACAAAATTGGACCTTAGTATCATTATTTTGAGGAGTTAATTTCATTGATTGTCAGTAAACTTTAATTTCATTCAGATTTTCTAACTAAGATCCTACGTGTTTGAGTGCAATATTATTAAACCCTTACGATTTTATGTAAATCCTACGAGTTGTCACGTGATGACAAAGAATGTTCAGCCAAAAAATAAACGTCAAATTGAGTCGATAGATTCATAAGACACTTTGTAAAGTTCAACGATGAGTTCGAAACAAATTAAAGTCCAATGGTCAAGGTAACACAAAGTGCAAAATTCAATTGCCATTAGTGAAATTAATCCTTATCCTAAGGGTAAAGGTTCGTTTGACATGACTTTTGCTTTTACTCTTTGTAGAAAAGTTTTCAGAGAAAGTTACCTTGTTTTTGTTTGAAAACTAATTTTTAAAAACGCTTCCTATTTAGTGAGTGTTTTTAGAGAAAGTTACATTGAATCAACTTTCAGTATAAATGTCTAAAAAATGTAAAGTGTGATGAAGCGTGAAGGCCCAGTTTTGACCTAAACATTCAAAAGCGTAAAAAAAATGTTTTTTTATTTTAATTTATTTTAAATTTTAAATCAATTAAAAAAATTCTCACGATATATTTATTTGTTCACCTTTTAATATTGTATTTTCCAACGTAATGGCTCTTAAGAGTAAGTCCATTTGTTCGTTGAGTTTTATAATGTTTGTTACTTAGCTGTTGTTTGGTATCAATTAAAATTCAGATTTTAATCTAAATCAAAATTAACAATTAATTTTAACCACATATTTCATAAATTTCACAACTTTTCAACCACACATTTTATCAACTTTTATTACAATCTACTAAAAATCTAATTTTAATCCTCGCAAAATTGGACCTTAGTATCATTATTTTGAGGAGTTAATTTCATTGATTGTGAGTAAACTTTAATTTCATTCAGATTTTCTAACTAAGATCCTACGTGTTTGAGTGCAATATTATTAAACCCTTGCGATTTTATGTTAAATCCTACGAGTTGGCACGTGATGACAAAGAATGTTCAGCCAAAAAATAAATGTCAAATTGAGTCGATAGTTTCATAAGACACTTTATAAAGTTCAACGATGAGTTCGAAACAAATTAAAGTCCAATGGTCAAGGTAACACAAAGTGCAAAATTCAATTGCCATTAGTGAAATTAATCCTTATCCTAAGGGTAAAGGTTGGTTTGACATGACTTTTGCTTTTTACTCTTTGTAGAAAAGTTTTCAGAGAAAGTTACCTTGTTTTTGTTTCAAAACTAATTTTTAAAAACACTTCCTATTTAGTGAGTGCTTTTAGAGAAAGTTACATTGAATCAACTTTCAGTATAAATGTCTAAAAAATGTAAAGTGTGATGAAGTGTGGAGGCCCAGTTTTGACCTAAACGTTCAAAAGCGTAAAAAAAATGTTTTCTTATTTTAATTTATTTTAAATTTTAAATCAATTTAAAAATTATGTAATAATTAAGGGGATAAAAGCGTAAAAAAGAGTTGAAATGCATAAAAAACGTTAAAAAGAAAAGAAAAGAAAAAAAGCACGCGCTAGACGTCCCTAGGAACGGAAAAAAAAATGAAAAAATGCGAAAAGAGGTGTTTTTCTCTCCCCGCTTCTCGCCTAAGCGGCACTTTTTAGAACACTACTAAAAACTCTTCTAGCTGTCAGGAACATCTTCATAAAATTAGTCAAACATATCCAAAAGCAATTTTTGAATCTCAACCGCTCATTTTTACTTTTTAAAAATTATATTAAATGGGCCCTAACTCTATTTGTACGTCACACGTCATGAAAAAACTTATCAATAATTTGGCATTACCAAGCTTTTTTTAGTTAGTAAAGAATTCACTACCCTAAGTAAATAACAATGATCATGGGCGATTGACACACACTGTGCATTCAATCAAGTCAAGATTTTATCGAGTGATTAATTGACTATTCAAGATACATGTTCTACACATTCGAGTCAAGATTCTACTTGGCGATTAAATTTTTCCCCCAATCTAGTAATAATTTGCTAATTTACTCTAGCATAGAGCTTGGTGGCATAATCCCACGTGGAAAGATCATCATGTCATGTGGGAAAACAAAAAGGATTTTATATTAATCATTTTCATAGCATGTGATATGAATATTTAATGGGCCCCATTATTAATCATATAGATGCAGACAACCCATTGGACAGCAGTACCATTGACCCAGTCAATGTAAGGGACTGTTTGGCCATCTTTGTCTTTTGTCACGAAAATAATTTCAATCTAAGGTGAAATTCCTATTAGGATTACTTCAAATCCATACGCGCAGTCTAGAAAACAAGATATTGAATGATGTTGTGAGTAGTCTAATGGGGAGCCTGTCCCGAGCATGGACAGTTCAACACGTCATAGAATGAACTTTTCAATCTGAACATCCAAAAATTTCAACCGCATCAACCTCATATGACTCGATTACACTTTCAGATCAAAATTTGACATTATTAATCGCATCTCATGTTGAACGTCACATGTATGAATTAATTTTCGAACTGTGTAAAATAGAAAAAAAAATCCATCTGAGTCGAACACAAAATATGAAATACCATCTCGATCTATGATATTTTGGATAATTTAACTTTTTTAATGATTATAATCATCTTATGTTACATGATGTGTCAAAATTATTGCCTAGTAGGTGTAGTATCATTGATTCCAAATACATCACAACACATTATACACACAATTATTATAGATTATGGGCCACATTGTACGACTGCCTGGCCCACCATTCATGTTTGCTTCCTAATTACCAAACATGTCTTACTTTTTCTCTTTAAATTCACCATTCCCACCTCCTCCTTTTTTGTTTATTCTAGTTGATTAAGAATATATTCTTGTAATTTTCTTTTAATCATCACTGGCGCGTATATACAGTATAAAGATGCATACACGTATACTCAATAATGACATTCGTCGACATAATATCTATCAACACGATGAGTCATCTTCACAGGTTACTAGGTACCTCGAGAGATAATGTCGGACCTAACTATTCAAGCTACAAAACCCTTTCTATAGAATAGTAACTAAACAATTTTGATCGGTTTGGTGACCTAATCTAACCCATCATAGTGCGAACCCCAAGCATTTTACACCTCTACGAAAAAGAATATCCACTATGAAATTGTTATAGTACCTATCATCACGATGAGCAATATTCGCAGGTCACTAGTTGCCTCAAAAGGCAAGTTGCGCTAGAATTAATTTTCAAGCTACACGACCGTATATACAAAATAGTAACTAAACAAATTTGATCGGTTTATTGACTCAATCCAACCCACCTCGCTATGCATTTTACACATCCACGAAAAAGAATGTCATACATAATTAATCATGATACAACATGCTAATTAGCATTTGGTAAGCAGGCAATTAAGCCATTTCTAGTATTTGATAAATTATGCTATAACTAAAATCCTCTCCTGCCGACAAGAGTGTATGTGTCCACTAAATCAAAGTAATTACATTACAAGACATAAAGCCAAAAAAAGTAGGCATAATATAATAATACTCTACTCCATTTTTTTCTACTTTCTACCCTCTTACCTAACCTAAAACCTAAATTCACCATTGATTCTCGGTAGGTGGGATGGGTGGGTGAATCCGGTATATCACGAATCTCGAGAACAACATGACTGTACTCGACGAGTATCTTTTCGAGTCAGACACTGACACTCCTTAAACTATTCAAGCCATGCATCTAACAAGATACCTTATCTTATTTTTTATGAACTTTTTGCTCGAAAGACACTTTAAGTACACTACGAGGCTAAGTATGACATAATATGTGTAGTATCATATGCTAAAAAGTAAAGATACAATATATGAATTTTAAAGAATTTAAATTGACATATCCATATCTTACTTTTTTAAAATAATCATGTGCAGCCAGGTTCATATCGTGAGTTCGTGTCCGTGCTTCCTAGTGTACCTATGTGTGGTATTCATACTTGGCTAGTTTGATATCGTTATAACACATGAAATCACATAGTCAATAAAGAAAGAAAGATGGTGAACTCAAGGTACTAATCGTCCACGAAACGTTAGTCTCCAAAGTATATCTATAAAGAGAAAGGAATAAAAGGACTTCTCAACAACTTTATGCACTATAAACATATAGATTAACAATAAAAAGTGCAATAAATTCGGATAAAAATATAGTCGTTACCCGGTAATGATAGGAAATTAGCTTAATCTTTGTTAGAAAATCACTATCAGGCATCTTTTGTGTTGCTCCATGGGGACAGCCTTGTTCAACTTTGGGTCCTCAAACAACCTTTTATGAGCATCACCCAATTACTCTGCATCAACATCACAAACTTTGGAATGTTTAAAGAAGAAGTTACCGAAAAATATGATTTAATTTAAGAAACTTCTTTTCCCCAATGTGACCACCAAAATTTGGGAATCGACTTCCAGTTCATTCGAGAAGGCCCCACGTGATCCGAAGATAGGGATGAGATAGCACGTCGAAGTGCTGATCCAGCTAAAAAGTTGATCGATAATCTTCCCGGGCTGTTGACAAAGATAGCGAAACCATTCTTGAATGATTTTCTCAGAAATTACAAATTCTGAGCGTCTTATGGAGCCCCAGGCTGCCTAAAAACTTTCCCATCAAATGCTTCTACCACCAGAAAATTAAAAAGATCAGCTGCTAGCAAATAATAATCATTAATAACAACACAATAACAATATAAGAGTTTTTGGCCCAAAAATATTCTATCCTTTCACAATGATGAAATGCTATCTCATCAGCATTTTAAAGCAACTCGAGATACTTGAACAAGGGATCCTAGAACATGTTTGCTATATCAAAGTGATGAAGGATAGGTAAAGAACTGATAACTTCCTTATCTTTCGATGAATGAATACAAGGAACTCTCGTATACCATCTAGAACAAGATAACAAGCAAAACCAATCACTAGAAAATAATCTATCATATTGTGAAGAGACCGATAGAAATGTCCATTGAATTGCAAAAATTAAATTGAATTAAACGACTTGATACAGATACATGAGAATGATTCTTATAACAAACAGAGAAACAAAAATCTCCTCCTCACTGAATTTTATATATTCAAGATTACCAAGGAACAAAATGTAACAACATTCATTCTCTAATCCCAGATAATCTAAAAGAGTGAATAGCTCACGACTTGAACTAATACCCTTTTATCTCAGCCGACTGCCCCCAAAATCTTCTTACAGCATCAAAAGTACCAATTCCTAGAAAGAATCGAAAATGAAATAATTCGGAAAAGAAAAACAACCTACAAATTAGGATACTGAGGATGGGGGAGGGATCTCACACAGAGAACATATCAACAAAAACTTCATTGAGCACATCGTCCTCACCGTTTTCCAAGGCAAAGAGCTCAGTATCCTTATCTTCGTCCTTGGAAGAACCCGGTGTTTCCATTTTTGAATGAGCAGCAATGAACATTAACTTCTGAGCCCTATCAATTCCCGCCTGTGAATGACCGTGCGCACTCATGAATTTCGGTAAAGACCAGTTGCATTTGAATCCACATGAAGTTGCATGAAGGAAAATCAGTCTAACGGCGACCTTTCCTAATGACTTGAACTCAGTTAGGTGAGTTTCCCATACAAGCCTACTGCTTTGGGGATTGGCAATCTTCATCTTCCCCGTAGTTGAATCCCTTTGTTTCAATTGTACAGCTTGAGCATAAACCGGATCAAGCCCCTCAGTTCTCCATTTCATAAGCTCCATAAGAGCAATGTGAGCCTCATCCCTAGACACAAGTCGAGTTATTAGCTTGTCCACGTCCTTCTCTTGTTCGGGTGTCAAAAATTTGAATGGGGGTAAGTACTTCCCACTCGCGTCCCGAAACAAATAAAGTGGATCGAGTATAAAAGCAGCAGCCCAAGCCGGATGATAATTCCTTCTAAACCTCCGGTCAATCACCTTCTCCACAGGTCCTCCAACAATGTGAAATTTTGAACACCAGTCATTCACCTTCAATCTAAGCTCCTCCCAAAGGGTCAAGCATTGCCCAACCCTCGGTTTCTCCATCAAGATTTCCCGTGCCATTGTCTTGACCAATTTAACTAGAGAATGAACTGCTTCTAACTCATTCCAAAAATGTGGATTCCTCATCATTTCTTCAATATCTCTAGCGATTGGCTCCTCTACTAACACCATCTTGTAAGATTCATCTAACAATACTAACTGAAGAGCCCGAGCTGAGCCTAATATGTCCTCTACCATTGCGTAAACTGGCCCATAATCCGACCTTTCATAACCATGCGAAGGCACTCTCAGCAAACCAGCATGTCCATATTCCTGCAACTGATACTTACGAAAACTCAGTCGGATTTGAGACTTACTGTTAACAAAATTAGCTAGTTTTAAACAATTTTCAGTCACATTCTTGAATAATAGAAGCTCCCTGCTGAAATCCTTAATCAGACTATTAAAACCTTGATATTGACAACAAAGATTAACCATCCAATGGTGCTGATTTTCTAAATTCCTCATTGCCTTAGCCTTGAACTTGTCTGAAACTATACCTACACATTGATGCACTGAATTCCCACAAATTTCAGTTATAGTTTCCAATAAAACTTCTTCTGCATATTTAGACTGCACATAATTACTAGTGGAAACTGCCCTCCTAAAAACACTAGTCCCATTTGGAAGATTCACAGCAACGTTCACAAAACTTTCTTCTCCGTCACGACCATATTCCGTCGACTTCCAACCATCAGAAGCGATCTGAAAGAACATAGCATCGCGAATTTTAGCCTCAGACTCGGCCTTGGCCTTGTTGTATTTGGCATCTAACCTAGAACCCATAAAGTCTTTTCTTGATATTGAAGGCAATCCGACCTGATTGAGAAATGCCTTGAATTTGGGATGCTCAAGAGATGAAAATGAAACAGAACCACAACATTCATAAATCCAATCTGCAAGAAAATCAAGTGCAGAATCGACCTGGGATTTCGTTAATGTCGGACCAGGTGATGATTTGGGACTCTTTAACCTCTTCACACTATCTTCCAACATTGCTAAAGCTCCCAAATCCTCTTTCCCGCCTGACAACACCAATCGCTGCTCCTGTTGCTGACCGTACATACGCTCGCCACCGCCACTTGTACTACCAGCAACAGGAACAGCACTAGTACTAGCCCTTGAAATCAAGGGTGGGTATGCTAACTCCACTTTGAATCTTGATGGATCAACAATGGCCACTGGTGGAACATGTTGAACAGAAAATTCCGTTCCATCACGACCTTTGCCGCCATCACCGCGATCACCACCTGAATTTGTACTACGCTTCCGATGGTTGTGGGGTTGCGACGTATTAGTAGTACCCTCAGCCAAACTCACAACTGGAACAGAAGCAGAAGGCGCTGAAGAAATCGGTATAGGAACAGAAGCAAAGTTGGGGCACGTCCCCTTCTTAAGATGCTCGGAGGCGGTTCTCGAAGGATTAGAGGCGGAGAAAGCAGCAGAGCACAAGGAACACCGCAGCTTCACCGCCTTGGGAAAACCAGTTTCAGAATTATGCACGAGAATTGGCTCCAGATGAGCCCAGTACCACGCACCTTTCCCTTTAATCGCCTTATTCCGTACCATCATCAACCCTTCATATCTCTTGTGCACCGCCTTGGCGGCCACCTCGTCGGAGGATAATGACGCGGAGGCCGAGGTAGATTCCACCGCAGGTGTGGTGGTGGCGTTTGGTGCAGCCATTACACTTCAAAACCTTGTAATTACACACTATTTAACGTACTGTAACTCAAGTAGTTCTACGTAGGAAGTGATGTTATTGATTGCATTTAGCCAGGGCGCGGCGGATGAAGCCGGCGGTCCATGGCGGACTCCGGCACGTTTCTTGCAAAGATTTTGAGGGTATTTCGAAAAGGAAGTTTCGCAGTAGTTCAGGAATTTGGATTCAGTATATCAAAGAAAGAGAACAATGGAGTTATTGTAGACAGAGAAACGACTAGTAGGGGGAGAGAGAGAGAGAGAGAGAGAGAGGAGTTTGATTTTTATATGAAATATATTCGAAAAATAAAAGAAACATTTGAAGGAATTTATTATAATTTTTTTTTCCTTCAAATCTCATTTTTTCGACATATTATTTAAGATTCTAATTTAAATCGATTTCATTTTTGCATCTTTCTTCGAAAGAAGTGGCTTTTTGCTAATTTGGCTAAATAATTTGTCATCTCTCGAAATTTTTTTGTTGCAATTCAGTTTTCTTTTTCCTTTTTTATTTTATACTGAATTTTGAAAATAGATTCATTTGTCGGATTATCAAATTTTTCATTTTATTTAATTTTTTTTATTATTTCATTGTCTCCCCTATTTCTTTTTGGGTGATGAGGTCTTGTTGTGGGACATAATAGTCCTTTTTTTGTTTGTTTGTTTCTATCTTTTTCCACCATAGAAAATACTTTTTTTCTATTTTCTCTCTCATCTTATATTATATTTTGAGT
>CAIGRB010015091.1:82891-99437 GCA_903798255.1 Fraxinus quadrangulata
TCGAAAATCCACAATTGATCATAGATGCAAAGATAATTCAATTCATATTTCGAATATTCACCGTTGGAATAATTTTCCTATCTCTCCTTAATTTTAGTTAGTTAGAAACCAGTGTTCTAATTAACCCTAATTATTAAATAATCACAGACCAGCGCTCAAAATTTAATTTAATAACAACTTTACACAATAGAGAAATCGATGAACTAGATAACACAAACACCAACGTTTGCATTCAATATATTTAAACATTCTTCTTAAAATTCAATAACCTCTATCGCAGAAAATCATCAAATTCTAGTGCTTCACAAGTTAAAAGAATCAAACAATTACGGATTTGATATTTAACTTAGCGGTATATTGTAATGAATAACAAACTAGTATGCCTCCTAGCAATTAAAAATAACAATTATAGAAATAAGTGCAGAAGAATATTCAATACGCAAAATAAGAATTAAACAATAAGAAAAATATTTAGATCTCACAATATGTGGTTCCGATGCTTCAATTTCCTTCAACCAAGTGTTGAAGTTTAGTTACAATTCATGAATCTAAGAGAAAATAGAGAGAAAATAGGTTGGAGGCGTTCTGGTGTATATTTCGTGTGTTATAGGGTTGATAAATATCAAAAGAACTCATTTCCATAAGTAGTGGAACGGAATTAGAAAATCAAATTTTTTTTCCTGATTTAGCCTAGGTGGGCGCCCAGTAGAAAATGGGGCGGTCGTCCAAGCATAAAAATTGACTTCTGTTAATGAAGTTTAGGGTTGGGCGGCCATAATTGAGCAGCGTTTAGTATTTTGGTCATATCTTCCTCTTCTGATATTCGATTGAAGCAATTCAAGATGCGTTGAAAAGTTAACTCAAAGAGCTACAATTTTGCTTCAGATATTATCTTCCAATTCGAACGTTTGCCATGTCAAAAATGGGTCTCAAATTAAGACTGAAAATTCGATGCATAACTTTTCGATTGGAAATTAATGTGTGATCGTACTTTGATGATATTTCATCCCTTTGATATCTTCTTTCATTAAATTGACCTCTTAAACTCTCGAATTTTCATCTTAAGATTCGACACAAGTTTAGAATATTTACACTTTAGTCCTCGAACTTTCATTTCCTTTCACTTTGGTCAATTTTCACATATTTCTTCCAAATTACGTCATCTCCATTAAATTGTCACCTAAATCAAAATATGAACGTAATGAGTACATTTTAACACTAATTGATCATACGAGCACATAAAATAAGGAGAAAAAAATATGCATTTTGCATTCCTATCAATGCTTCAATTTAAAATTTGATTAGTAATTTCGCAAATTTCAGATTGTGAACACTACGCAATCATCTAGTATTTGTATCAAATCTATTAGATTTAAATAATATCTAGATCGTAAACGTGAAGGATGATAGTCCCCATATATCACCCTAGTTAATTTTCAAAAATATAGAAAATTCAGTCCCCACTTTAATTAGTGATGATCAATGATCTATTTTTAACAAAGAGTACAAATAAAATAAATGAATTCATTGGATTTGAAAATTTTCAGATTCTTCGTTAAATGTTAATTTGAATTCTTATTTTACATCATTATTAATCAATTGATGGTCTAACTCGACATGCTAACAATAAAATATTAGAGTTATTGAATTTCTTGTTAACTATAATGTTTGTCATTTCAATAACTATTAAATCAAATAAAAGACATAGTTAATTCTCTACAAAAATGATTAATTATGATATAATCATATAAGAATCAATGTCCACATGACACGGGTTGTATATTTTCCTTCAAGGATAAATAAAAATTCATAAATTGCACATATGATATATTTTTCAAAATATGTATTACTTTGAGAACACGTTGTATTTTATTATTACTCATTCAAAAGTAATATGTCAATTTTCTTATAAAATATTGAAAATTATCATTTACGCTCTTCAGGAGCAATCAAATATTACTTTTCAAGAGTAAAATTATAATTTATGTTAGATCGTATGTAACTATGTTCTTCGAGAGTAAGTAGAATCTAACTAGAATATTAATGAAAATTATAATGCACTACTTCGAAATCACGATATATTTTACAATTGATTCTTCAACAACAATATATTAATATTCTTTTGAAATATTGAAAATTTTAATTTTATACTCTTCAAGAACAAGTAATAATCTTTTAGAATATTTATGTAACGTGGATTGTGTTTCTTCGTAAACATCATATTCGTTTTGAATAAATATAATTTAAGTTACGCTTTTTTCAGGAGCATTGAATCAATGTTCTTGTGAAATATTGAAATTGTAATATCATACTTTTCATGAGCAAATAATATTCTTTTTGAAATATTAATTATAATATTTTTTCTATTTCAGGAGTAACAACAAAATATTTGTAATAAACAGATCTACGAATAATATTTTTCTGGAATATTAATAATTGTATTGTATTTTTTTGGGAGCAAGAAAATATACAAATAAAATATTCATTTTTAAGCAATACTACAATATTCTTCTAGAATATTTTATTTGAATATTGAACGAAAAAATTACATTCAAATAATATTAATCTATCATAAATTGGTATAGTCAAATCGATATACCAGATTGAATAACTACACTACTTTGTTATATAATTTAAAGTTAGTAGAATACTTATATTTTCATTGATTGGATTAAAAGAGGTTTTTTTTGTGTAAACTCAATTGGCTACAACTTATTTTTCTTTGATTGAAGAAAAAAAATTCTATCTCAACTGATTAAAATTTTGAAAGCAGAAGAGAAATAAATTTTGCTAACTCAATTGGTTAGAATTTCGTGCTGATAACGTATTATAAATTAGAGAAAAAAAAGAGAGAAATCAATATAATTGTACGTTTTATTAAGCACCAAAACTCCATATTTATAGAGAAGAATTATGACTACAATGTTAATAATTTTTAAGGTTGCAAGAGTACAATTATCATTTACTAATAAACTTATCATTTACAATATAAAGTAATATGTAATTATTGAACATTATGTACCAAGCATGTTCTAAAACTTTTTATGTGAATATTTATAATAAATAGAGTTCTTGATAAATATTTTCATGAAGAAAGATCATAGCGTTGTTTTTGACGAAATGAGAATACAAAACAATAAAAAGAATATCACATGTCAATGATTCAGAAAAAATCTAGATGTATGAAAAGAAACTATAATATAAATGATGATTTTAGACGAAGATTTAATATTCACAAAAAAATATTAAAATCATCAAAAGATAGATTTTTAACCATGAAATATATACACGTATATAAAACAGATGGAATAGAATTCCAAGTGGGTTGTTGTATCTTTTGTTGGTAATGGGATCAAGGCCTCTTAACGCACTCCAAATTTGTTTTGGTATGAGCAATGACACGTTTGGCTAGGTCTAAAAAGGTACAAGTTACTTTATAAATAAATTTTTCTCGCATAATATGTTTAGATAACATACTTTTTTTGGGATAATTGCAGTAGCGGTCCCAAACCTTTGATTTTTTTGCAAACTTTACCATAACATTCATTTTGTGCCATCCTCAAACCTTTCATAAATTCGCATGAAGTCAAAATGGATGGAAATCATCCATTTAACCGTTAGTCGGCCAAGAAATTTGACTTTGACCAAATTTAGACAAATTTTTAAAGGGTAAAATGATAACTTTGCATTTTACACATAAAATAAGTTAAAAAATTAAACTAAAAAAAATCAAAAAAATGAAAAAACATATAAACTCACCATCTTCCCTACCCCACCCCCAACCCGATCCCCAATCAAAACCAGAAAATCACACTGCCATCACCACCCACCACCAAAACTCCTCTCCTCAGCCACCACCACAACTCCCCTTACCCAAACCTACCATCAACCCTAATTTACCTAACAACATGGAGGGAACTTTAATAGACCCGATTGTTATCAATAATTCAACGTGAGTAAGGGTAAATTATAGTAGGTTTTTGCGTTGTCAAAAGCTTTCGATTTTTTCACAACAACGGCAAAAGATGAAGTAATTTCACCTGTTCTATCACTATTTTTTTATATTGAATCTTGAACTTTTTACCATTTTTTGCTGCGAATTCATGGTGTCTACCGCCAGCCAAAACTACTGTCGTTTTACTCAAAGTTTTAGCTACCATTTTGCTTAGAGTTACTGTCGTCTTGCTATGACTGTTTTTCTTGGGGCATGGTGGGTGCGAAGATTAGTAATGAGTGAGTGAGTTTCTATTTTTGGGGAGAAAATAATAGTGTGACAAGTGTGCTTTCAACATTTGTGAATGGACGAGATGGATGCAGTGGTAGCAGTGTAGGCTGGTGGAGGTTGGCGGATGAGGGGAGTTGTTGTGGTGGTGGGTGGTGGCAGTGTGGTTTTCTGGTTTTGATTGGGGATGGGGGTAGGTGTGGGGTGGGGAAGATGGTGAGTTTATATGTTTTTTCATTTTTTTAGTTTAATTTTTTTAATTTCTTTTATGTATAAAATGCAAAGTTACCATTTTACTCTTTAAAAAATTGTCTACATTTGGTCAAAGTTAAATTTCTTGGTCAACTAACGGTCAAATGGATGATTTCCTTCCATTTGGACCCCACGTACGAATTTATGAAAGGTTTTGAACTGTGGGTGATACAAAGTGAAGGTTAAGGTAAAGTCTGCAAAAAATCAAAGGTTTGGGACCGCTGCTGCAATTATCCCCCTTTTTTTCCTTATGATTAAGAAAAAACGATAATTTTCTAAATGGCCTTATGCTACTGTCAGGATATTTTAACATTGTGCAATAAAATATTTTTTTGTCTTTTAGTCTATAGTGAATCTTTTAACATGCCCTTTGATAAAACGCCGGGATGTACGTGGTGGGAGAAGGGTGAAAATTTGCATGGTTGTCATCAGATGTGCAAGACAAAGTACTCAACATAACACTGTGTATGTCCGTCCAAAAAAAAAAAAAAGACTCGATACAAATCGTGCTAGGCTAGGCAAATATTTTTTATCCTCAAAAAATATATATATACAATAAATTTTGTAATACAATGTCTTACATTTTATAAAATTACGGTACACTAATTTCACCATCCTGATTTTGTCATCATAGTCGTCGTCATCATTTGTAACACGATTTGTTAAACAAAATTTGTTGCCTATTTCAACAATCACCAGGTTGTTGGTCCCACCATTTGAAACATTTACTATTACACTATCATAGTTGCCACCACTTGTAAAATTTATGGTACGTTTGATTACCAATAATTTTCATGAAAAAAAAGTGTTTTTTCTATCTAATTTTCTACTTTTGTGCTATTTGATCGACAATTTTTTCTACGAAAGATATTTTCTTACTTTGGTCACGTGACCACATTTTTTTTGAAAACAAAGAAAATATTTTCTTTAAAGAGAGAGTTTTATTTTTCATACAATTCACTCTCTCTTTTTCTCTCATATCTATCCACCAATAAAAAATGGACAAATATAATTTTTCGTTAGTTAAAAACTAAATCAATCATACACATTTAATTAATAATTTTCATACAAATAAGTTCTAAACAATTGAATTGCCTAAAATTTATTTTATTTCCATTCAAATTTCATGCTCACGATCAAATGCACCCTTACTGTTACACCACCATCACCTTTCCCACTGTTGTCATCACCACCTTTCATGCCGCTATAACATCATCACTCCATGTTAAGAATAATCACCTCTTTGTCGTCCACATTATCATCGCCAACAATAGACTCGTTAAACACACATCTCCCAACAACCAAATTTGACATAGGTTCCACCATTGCCATCAACACCACCTATCCTAACCACCACAAGGACAAGAACATACACATGCACAAACAACCATACATATCTAATTTCGACGAACTTGTTCATATGTTAAATATATCACAATAACATAAATAACATGTGTTTATAGGAATTTCATTACTAACTATTGATTAAGAATTTAAAAAGAGTTCACATGCTCCCAATGCTAAATCTATTTCGAACAAAACATGTTCCCACTGAAAATTTCATTAATATCAAAATGCGTAACTGCTAAATATGTGACCCAAGTTCCAACGTTGGTTAGTGTTTCGGTTGAAAAATGAGTTAAAGAAGGATTAAAGTTGGCAATTGAAAGTTTGGAATAGCAACTGGGCGCTTGAGCACCTAAACGGGGCGCCTAGGCACCAAGAAATGGCTTTTGGGATCGAAACTTAACGTCTGAGCACCATCGCCACTTGCTTAGCACGAGGCTACCACTCTTATTTGGAAAAGTTTTGTTTCCAATTTTCTAGCTCGTTTTTTTATCCTCTTTCCATCGAATACATATTCTTTTAGGTCGTATATATATATATTCCACAAAATTTTGGCTTTGTAATTTAGTTAGAGAGACATTAGAATACAATCTTGGAATACAATTCATTGTAATTTCTCTCCTTATTAATAAATTCTCTATTCCTGTACCAATTGTTCTGGTGTTCTTCTAGTGTTATGATTGCTATTTCATATTGTGCTATATAATATCATCTTGAATTCCTAAAAAGTGATATAAGATATTAAGGTTTGACTTCTTTGAAATTTCTGTTCTTGTGATGGTAACCATAAAGTATCATATTTTACTTTTTGATCGCAGCACTAGATTCTCGTTGTGGCACGTGAAAATGTGAACATTGCTCGCTCATATGAATTTGACAAGATGTCCTCAAATTGATCAATGGAGGTGAAACAATGTAAGGAATGAAAGGCTCTATCACATATCCATATTTCGAATCATATTGTTTAGGGCATTTTGAAGGAAAAACTACAACTACATTATAGTTGAAGTTAGAACAATTATGCATGATGAAGAGTCTAAGCAGCAAATTACATCTGAAACAGCATCTGTATTCTCATCATATGACAGAAGGTACATCCTTAAAAAATTACCTTGTTGTCTTTAAAAAAATTGTTGCTGATTTGAAAACTTTGGAGGTTAAGTATGATAAAGAAGATTTGGGTTTAATTTTATTTTGTTCATTGCCTGCTTCATATATGTTGTTTACAGAAACGATATTATATAGTTGTGATACATATATGTCATTTAGAGACACTTTATTATATAGTTGTGATACTTTCATCGTTTAAAAAATATATGATGCTTTGTTTTCGAAGGTAAAAATGAAACATTTTGTTGGATTTAAGGCCCAACGATAAGGCTTTATTTTTCATGGTCATCATGAGAAGGGTAGTTTGAAGTCTGATTTTAGTAATAAAATTTGTAACTATTGTTTGTAAGAAAAAGGATCACATTAGAAGGATTACTAAAAGTTGTAGAAAAGAGAAGAATTGGCTGCAAGTCAAAAGGGAAAGTAACCAAACACTTCAGGTGAATCAGTCATTGCAGAAAATTGCTACAGTGATGGAGAACTTTTGGTTACTTTTTTATGGCGACTCCAAACCTGTATAGTTTTCACTTTTCATATGTGTTCCAATCGGGATTTGTTTTCAACATATAAAATAGTCTCTAAAGGTGTTGTGATAATGGGTATCAATGAACCTTGTAAGAGATGGTATTGGAAGGGTTGGAATTACGATATTTGATGAGACATTTAGGACAATTGATGAAGTGAAGCACGTTACAAATTTGAAGAGAAATAGTTATCTCATTCAATACTCTTAATTCAAAAGGGTATAAGTACACTGATGAAGTTGGAGTCTTGAAAGTTAGTAAATGTGCATGTGTTGTATTGTATGGACAGAGAAAGTCCAGTTATATGTCTTACAAGATTCTATAGAATCTTTGGAGATCAATCAGTAGAAATTAAGTTCTTTGATGTATGTTCAGCTTTGTACATACCATTGGAGTTTGGTTTAGGTTTTATATTGAAAAATACAACTCAATCGAGTTCAAAAGTTATGTGTAATGTCGCTTTTCCACCACCACCAACGGTGCCATCATATTCAATTTTTAGAGATAGACCCAAAGAGATATTAGGCCTCTACAAAGGTACGAAAAAGCTAATTTTGTGGTGTATGCTTTAAGTGTGATTAAAGGTATTGAGTCTAACAAATAAACCCCTACATAAGCATTTTGTTATGGTGATTCTGTTATATGGTATGTTTCTGTCATATTTGGTGATTTGTAAATTTGTTGCTCGTGGTGATAATTCAAGAAACTTTCACATTCAAGATAATTCTATCGAGAAGTGCTTGGATTCAATTGATTGAGTTTGTCATAGTTGAATTTTGTGGAAGAAAAGGAGAATTTTGTAAAGAATTTTTTTTTGAAGGAGCCAAGTTTTATTCCTTGCAGTGGAACTTGTTTCTTTGTGGAGAATCTTTGAAGCGTTGTTCATTGCAGTGAAATTAGTGTCAAGGTGGAGATTTGTTGAATATATGTCCTAAATTCTGACGTTGGTTCAGGTTTCGGATGAAAAGGAGTTAAAGAGGGATCAAAGTTGACAATTAAAAGCTTGGAGCAGCAATGGGCACCATGAAATAGATTTTGGGACCGAAACTCAATGCCTGGGAGCCATTGGCAGCGCTAAATTGCTGTTTGCTCGGTGCCGGCTACCATTCGAGCACTGCGCATCCCCGAACAACAGACTTATTTGAAAATGTTTTGTTTCAATTTTTCTAGTTAAATTTTTATCATATTTCCATCTAAAACATGTTCTTTTAGGTCCTATATATACTTCATGAAATTATGGCTTTGTAATTGAGTTAAAGAGACATTAGAATACAATCTTGAAACACAATTCATTGTATTTTTTCTTCTTATTAATAAATTCTTCATTTTTTTGCCAATTGTTCTTGTGTTTTTCTAGTGTTGCGATTGCTACTTCATATCATGACATAAAAGAATTCCTAATAGTAACTTTCTCCCTTAGTAAGGACTTGTCAAACTTCCAATGTTCAGTAAAGTTCTTTTCAGCTTTCTNTCCAATGTTCAGTAAAGTTCTTTTCAGCTTTCTCAAGCTGACACAAAAGGGACATCAAGGTTCCAGATTTTAACAACATAATTAAGGTCATACTTTGAAATTAGATATGTTGAAAAAATGGTGGCGACGGTGGAAAGAGAGAGTGGTGGTGGGCGACGAAGGGAAGGGAAAATGAGGTGGTGGCAGACTAGCAGTAATAAAAGTAAAAAAAAGGTGACGGTGGAGTGTGTACTAGGAGGAGGTGGTTGTGGTGGGGCCGACGAAGGTGATAGTCGACGATGTGCCACTTGGGTTTCTAGTTTGGGATGGCTACAATAGCAAGGTGACTAGTGGTAGTTTTGGTGCTTGGTGGTGATTTGAGATGTTCGAGGTGATTAAGAATTGATTTTTGATTTGAGTAATGACTTTAAAACCAAAATTTACCAACCTTACCAAAGTTTGGATAGACTAACGACAAGAAATTGGAGAATAAACCACAGAAATGATACTATAACATCTTGAAGTCTCAAGAGGAATTGGAGTTGAATTGGGCTTGAAAAGAAGTCCAATACAAATAAAATAACCTGGTTGTCCAGCGGCGCCGCTCTTGTGGATTCGCGTTGTTGTGAAAATTCAGCAACTGTGGCATTTAGTAGCGCTATGGTTCCCACTTTTAGCTAGAAAATCAGCACCGCACAATTTTTAGTATTTTTATTATAACTTTTTTTTTTCGATATCCAATTGAGACGATTCAAAAAGAGTTGGAAAGATAAATCAAAGGGCTAAATCTTTGCTTCGGATATCAGTTTACAATTCAAATGTTTATCATGTCAAAAATGGGTCTCAATTTCGGGTAAAAATCCGGAACATACTTGTATGGTTGAAAATTGATTTGTAAAAATATTTTGAAGATGTTTTACTCATTTTTGACTTCTAATTGCGTTCAAGGTGACTTCTACCAGTCTTCAATTATCGTTTTATGGTCCAAATCAATTATTGAAAACTTACAATTGAGTCCTCAAACTTTGGATTTCACAATCAAGTTTCACCCAATCAACATCTACTTTTCCTTGATTCATACCAACATCTCTCTTTTCTCCATGTTTTACATCATTCACACCAATTCACTTAACCTAAAAAACAACATTAAAACACATATTAAAACATCCTAAAAGTCTTGAAGACAATCAAAATAACAAATTTAAAAGGCAATAAAATAATGAGTGAACCATACTCTTCAAACACTTCCAAACTTAATACTTCGTTAGTCCTCGAGCAAACACACAAGAAAAGGAAAAGAAACTAATGAAAACACACAAACAAACTCACTTAAAACAAGTTTAGTCAGATAGCTTGCCTTTATGGTTCAGAGTTAAAAACAAGATATCAAATTCATGAACTACTTTAAGTTATAATGCAAAAGTCAAATTTTCACATTTTCAATGCAAAATCGATATGTGCGTGAAGAATCAAGTGCAACACTTTCCATTCACAAGTTGGTTCAACTCCCGATCTAAAAGGTCAAAATTTGTTTTCTTTTATTCTCTTCCCAAGGTATATTCTAATGTTGATTTTCTATTATCAATTTCTTACACCACTCTAATTTTGTTTAGTCTAACCAACAATGTCAACAATTTATGCATGTAATGATTTTTCCAATTTATGAGTGCTTCGGCAATCAAGCTTATACCAATTGATTCAAACCTACTAGTTATTTAAGCCACCATAATTATTTCACAATTGCAAAATTATTTGCTTATATTGATGTTTTTAGATCAACATCAACCTCATCATTTTTTCTCTTCTTAACCCATCCAACAAACTTTTAGTCGATAAATCCCTAATTTTAAATGTCAAAGGGTATCGAGTTTCGAGATACCTCAACAGACTTACTAATTCGAGTAAAAAAGATGCCGGCGTGAGGTATACACTTAACAACTTCAACGTTCTTTTTCTTTACATGAAAAGCAGAATTATAAGGGGTTAGATCCCTAGCATACGGTCATCACGTAGTTCATACTTGAATGTTAAAGACACTCCACACCAATATTTTTTTCAATACACATGGAATCACAATAAGTTTAAATCATATCTTGCACCAGCTCGAACACTCCAAATTATGCTATATAATATAAGGTTAAGGATGTAATGAACAATAGTTTTTAGGATTGAGCATCTAAGTTCTTTATTTCAACATAAATCATATTAATCAACCTATTCATGTACAACGCTACAATTAATTTAAGTGCATAAGTATGTTTCACATGAATAAGCAAAAATTTAACCCAAAACACCCAACTTATTCATAATTCATAAACTAATACGTGTTCTCAAGTATATACATCAATGCCAGGAGGGCTATTTAACTCTTACAAGCATGCGAAACAATTTTTTTTTTTAAATCACATAAATCACACAGAACAAAAAGTTTCACACAAAAAAAAAAAATACGGCAATTAGAAAATTTATATTTCACCCCTAAACTTAAATTAAACATTGTCTTGAATGTAAAATTAAAGGAAAATGAGGAGCTTTCCTGAATTGTTTGCATTGCCTTATGGTGCTATGATACTGGATTTAATGGATTCTTCTTCTATCTTCTCAGCCAAATTTAAGAATTCCTACATAAAAAAATAAAATAAAATAAACTCATTGCTAACTAAAATTTGACACTAATATAAAAAATTAATAGAAAGAGAGATAAAAGCTTGGGTTGCCTCCCAAAAAGTGCATCTTTAAAGTTATTAGTTTGACATTGCAAGAAAGCCTTAAATTGGATCTTCAAGAGGCACTCTTCCCTTCATGTTTTGAAACTTTGTAGTTTGGCTTTGAATTCGTCTTCAGAATAGCATGACCATTAGGAATAGGAGGCGGCTTCAACTCTAGTATAGCTTTCAAAACCTCTTTTGATTTATAAATATTAGGAGGTTTCAAAGGTTCTTCTATGCAGTTCTTCTTTTTGTGAGGTAGATTGACTTCTTGAGCTAAGATGAAGTCCACCACTTCCTTGGTCCTTGTGTATCTTTCAGCAGTAGCTGTATCAATCTTTGAGTAACTGGTTGCCATGTACTACTCTAGAGGGTCATAGAATAATTCACTTCTAAAATTTTTACCTTCCATTTTGCCAATTGATTGGACCATGTGGCAAGTGTTGACTTTTTTTTTTTTAGACTTTCTTTGCTTGATAGATGTTGAACATTACTTGTTCACCCTCAGTGTTAGTTTTCATCCTTGGACATCAATTAACGCTCGCCCAATTGCCAAAAAGGCCGACCAAGAATTAATAGTAGTTCTTGATCTTCTTCCATATTCAAAACTACAAAATCCACCAAGATGATGAACTTGTTAATTTTAACCAACACATCCTCAATGATCCCTCTAAGGTATGTGATGGATCTATCAGTTAGTTGTGGTCTTTAGATGGAACAAGTTTCATAGATTCTAGACTCTCTCATCAAAACCCATAAAATCTAGGTTGTGTTATTGTTGTAATCGCGTCTAAATTTTTCACTCTCGTGTTCTGAAATTGACAAGTATCTAATAATACAATTAGTGACCAATTAACTGAAAGTATTAAGAATAAATATCACACATAAACATGATTGGAAAATCTCAAAGAATTAACTATAAATAAATTAAACCATATTCTCAAGTTTTGGTTACATCAAACCCCTAGATTAGATGTTTAGTTCATGATGAAAACCATAGAAATAATCAAATTCCAATAAAACAACATAGAGAAGATAAAAGAAAAACTAGTTTTGATAGATATTTAATTTTCTTTGTGACGTTTTTTCTTGATTTCTTCTTGATTCCTTGATGATTGCCCGGTTGAATTTTCACTCTTTACTCGATGAATTGTTGTTGTAAAAGGACCTCTTAATTGGTATTTATAACATCTTGAAGTCCCAAGAGAAATTGGAGTTGAAAAGATGTCCAACACAAATAATATACCCTAGCCGTCCAGCATCGCCATGCTTGTGGCACCACGTTGCTGTGAAAATTCATCAGCAGTGGCGCTGCAACGCCCACTTTCAGCTAGAAAATCAGTACTGTACATTTTTTAGTATTTTTATTATAACATTTTTTCTAGATATCCGATTGAGCCGATTCAAAGTGCGTTAAAAAGATAACTCAAAGAGTTACAACTTTGCTTCAGATATCAGTTTTCAATTTGAACGTTTGTTATGTCAAAATGGGTCTCAATTTAGACTAAAAATCTGAAACATTCTTGTGCGGTTGAAATTTGATTTCTGAAAATATTTTCATCATATTTAACTCCTTTTTTTTTACTTCTAATTGCATCCGGATGATTCCTAGCAATCTTCAATTGTCGTTTTATGGTCCTAATCAATTATTGGAAAATTTCAATTGAGTCCTCAAACTTTGAATTTTACCATTTTCCGTCGTTATTCAATACTTTCTTTCAATGTAGCCCCTAATCATAAATTTCACCAAATTAACATCAACGTCTCCTTGATTCATGATAACATCACTATTTTCTCCAAATTTGACATCATTCATACCAATTCACCTAACATTTATAACAACATTAAAACGTGCTAAAACTCTTAAAGACAATCAAAATAACAATTTTAAGAGACAATATAACACTGAGTAAACCACACTCATCAAAAAAGAATATAACATATCTTTAGTCTCGAATTTCTTTCCCCTTTTTCCGCTTGAGTCTTGGATTTCTTGAACTTTTCAAGACTTGTAAACCATCATGTACACAGTCATACCTTAAATAATCATATGTGAAAGTGATGAGTACTCATACCTTAACAGTTCTACTAGAAAAATGTGTCAATCACAGTATTTTTGACACACATACACCTGGAAAACTTTCATCGACAGTTAAAAACAAATTAAAAAAAATGTTAATCAACAATTGCTAAGCCCGTCCTTGAAAATGGTCTTGTCATTGAGCATGTTTCTTCATCTTTTTCCTGAAGTTAACAACCATATCAAATCACACAAAAATAACTGAATATCCATGCTCAAACAATTGAGCGACGAAATTAAATTCCATTTAACGTGTGGAACAAAATAACAATTTTCTTAAATGTAAATATTTATTGCGTTGAAAAAAAAAAAAAAAATCAGATCCAATGGCTCTAGCAACACCGACTCCCGTTCAACCTGTGAGAGTGAATTCTCATTTGTTGAGCTCACTGGGGACCTGAAATCCTTGCAATGAATTGCAAATATGATTTGCTGTTCTAGAATCTACCTAACTGGATATTGGCCAATGGAGAGACTTTTTCTTTTCTCATTTTCTCTCTTTTGTTTATTTTTATAATTTTTATTTTCTTTGTTCTTATTGTTTTATTTTATTTTGATTTATTTAATTTAAAGGGCAAAATTGTCATTTAAAAAAATTAATCAATTTTTGGATGAAAACTATCAAAAGGGTTCAAGTCTGTTGTTTTAATTAAGAATAATGCTACTTGCACTCGTTCATTACCGTAGTCACTCTATATGACATGCATGTGGTGGTTAGTGATTGATGCATTCATGTGATAATTTTTTTTTATTTTAGCATGCACAAATCACCAATAGCCATATACATGCAACGTAGGACAACTACGATTGTGAGCGACTATGAATAATATTGCTAGACTTGAGAAAGGTTATAGACAAGATTGTGACTTCGATTAAGGACTCAATTTGTAAACCATGAACCATTTCAATACCAATTTTGTTACTATTTTAGTGACATGATAAATTGATAATAATTTATAATTCTCTAAAATCAACATGGTATAAGCTCTTGTTTGGCATCTATTTATAATCGATCAAATAACTTTTCATCTACATATTTTGTGAAATTGACAACTATTGTCCATTAATTGTTTTCATCTATTTATAATTTAAAATGACTGTAAACAATTTTCAAATATGCTTTTATATTATTAGCGTTAAAAATTAAATATAAATTTTTAATTTAACTTTACGAGAGGAGCCGGCTATGGTTGGTTATGGAAAGCAAATATTACAAGAGGTTCTTTGTAATTTTTGTAAAAAGTGAGGGATGTCTTTGAAATTGTTAAAAACTTTAAGGGGTGTATATGTAATATGATCAAAATATGAAAGGAAATAAAAGTCACATGTACAACCCTCTCAACAAGAAACTTCCTTTTGTTACTTCATTCCATATATATATATAACAATTAAACTTTTTTGCTAGAAAATACCACCTTTGTTGATAGATACTCACAAGGGAGTGTAACCCACATGAATAAAAAAAGCTAAAAAATTCCTTTCTTGCCCTATTGCGAGGGGTCCATCAGGAAAGGTGTCAAACCCTCTCGACAGCATAGCATGATTGTACATATACTTTTTCCCGTCTCTCTACCCCTATAATCTTCACACAAATATATAATCTGAAGATCTGGAGTTTTTGATTAGTTATTTATGTGTCAGAGAGGGATTTGAGTAGAAGGTTTTCGACGTACCGAAGAGCTACTAGCAGATGTAGGACATGAACAGCATCTCAATCGACATCGCCATCGTCAAGATCGTCGTAGTTAAAAATTCGGAGTAGGCCCCCGGTTGATGTCTAGTGGAGGAAGTTGTTCGTGGAAAACCCGCAAGCATACGAGATCGTTAATAAGTAATAGATTTGATAAGGTGACAGTATCATTCCGAAGGGAATAAATTCAATTCAAGTTTACTAGTTATACATATAATTCAAATTGTGTAAAAAAGATATTTTTGATATTCTAATTATTTTAATTTAATATAAGAAATATGCCTGACTTATATTCTTATTAATTTATGAATGATTGTATTGGATTTAGAATTCACTTATTGTTATCTATTTCATTTTCTAATTATGTAATCTAGTTATATTCATGTGTTATTAACAATCGATACAACTAATGTATGTAATTTTTTTCAAGACAAATTAATTATATTCTATTCACAATCTGAATCTATTCCTAACCGAATTTAAATTATTAGAATGCATTAAATTTTAGATTATTTATCGGATTGCATATGAGAATGTTATTCCTAATATTTATTGTATGTGTTAATTTTATCACATTCTAAATTTATTGTGCGTCTCCCAACACTACAATAAAGTATTAATTATTTAATTGGTGATCAAACAATTAAATAATGCAATAAAAAGCAAAATTATTCAAGAAAAATAAGAAATAAACTAAATTACCAATCTTGAATTAAAACAAATAAACAATATAATTCATCTTCATCCAATACCAAAAAAATGATCTAACCTAACATGTTTTTGAAAAAATTACAAGAAAAATAATAGAAAAACATAACAAGGATCATGATAGAATGAAAAAAGATGTTGATCTTCAATTTCAAAATTGAATTGTTCAAAATCTTGATATAATTGACTTCAACTTCTTGTTAGTGTTTGATCTTTCTATCAAAACATAGAAATGATCTTTTGTTTTTAATAAATTTGATGATATTATTGTGTATGGAGCGGCAAGAGATGGTTTCCAATATTTTGGCCAAATTTTGTATTTGTAGGAGTCCAAAAATCGAGCCAAGGACGTAAAGAATTTAAAGCCAATTAAAAATTCTGGTGAAAAAGGGAATTTGCGCGCCGAGTCCCTTATCTTGTACAACGCTGGTGCGCTGGCATTTGGCTGGAACGCG
>CAIGRB010015095.1:3160-18228 GCA_903798255.1 Fraxinus quadrangulata
GTAATAATAATAATAATAATAATAATAATAATAATAATAATAATCTTTACACCAACGTGAAAGAGTGACACCAATAAATAATCAATAAGTATTCCAAATTGACAACTCCTCTAATAATGCAGAAAAGTACAACAACAACAACAACAATAATAATAATAATAATCTTTACACCAACGTGAAAGAGTAACACCAATAAATAATCAATAAGTATCAAATTCAAATTGACAATTCCTCTAATAATGCACAAAATTACAAATTGTCTATGTCCATTAAGCCCATCTTCCTAGCTGCAAGCCAGCCAATTGACTTAGTTATTTTCCACTTCCAACCACCTCACATGGATCTTCATATGTTTTTCTCTAATTTCTCTTAGAAGAAAAGGTCGTTTTTGTAATTCCGCCGCTTCGAATTTCCAATATCACAATCCAAAAACACATTTATACATCATGTGTGTGAGCGTGCATGCTTTGTTTCCCCCTTCAACATGTCTTCCAAGGTTGTTGCTTCAACTACCCTTTTTCTCCTCTTCAACCTCTTCTTCAAGCTGATTAGTTTTCTGTGCCCTCCATCCCAAGCCAAACAATGTGGCGGCCATGGCTACGGTCACTACTCCCACCCACCATCAAAGGCTAAGTGCCCTAAACACACTCTAATTTCTCACATTACAAAAGTCAACTCCAAAAATTAGTTACGAGAAACAGATAATCAATCCTTTCGTTTATTAATTACACCTAATCACCAAGAGATAATCAATTCTTCGTTTTTGGGTCGCATCATTTATGAAAGATTGAGAAAATCAGCGTTTATTACGAGTACAACTTGACACATAATAAATATTTGTTGTCGCAAAATAATTTGCGTAATAATTTTATATGTGTAGAATAAAATATGCGACATATATAAATAATCAAGAAATAAATTAGGCAACAAATAAACATCATTGCACAAATGATGATGCGTTGAACTCTCTATGTTACGATAAATTTAATTACAAACACAACTTGTTACATAATAAATTATACTACAAATTAAAATATATTATGCGACATATCAAAAACATTGTAAAACATATTTCGCGACAAACATTATTTGTTATTGGAGATATATTACTACGAGCATGTATTGTCGCAAAATAAAATAGGTAGCAAAAATTACACATTTAAAACAATATTCACAAAAAACATTTTTCTCGTAAAAACTTTATTGGAATAATCGTTGTGACAAACTGTCTTGTCGCTCTTTAATTATTTCGCAACATATATGCATTGTGACGACGTTATGGCTACAAATATCGTGTTGCTATTTATATTTTTTGCGTCAAACAAATAGTGTTGCGGTTTCGTTAATGCGATGAATGTCCTAAAGTTGTCACATAATACATTTTGTGGCTCAATATTCGCAATAAACATATTTCTCATAAAAACTTTATTGGAATATTCATAGAAACAAACTGACTTGTTGCCCTTTTAATTTTTCACGACATATATATTGCGACGACATTATGACTACATATATTGTGTTGCTATTCTGTAATTTTTTGTGTCAAATAAATAGTGTCGTAATTTTCTTAATGCGATAAATGACCAAAAGTCATCGCAGAACACATTTCGTGACACATATAGTGCGACAATACCCGCAACAAACATACTGTCGTCGCTAAATTGCTTTTGCAACAAAATCTCAATTTTTGTGACAACATTTTTTTATCGCGAAATCATTTATTTTTTGTAGTGGTTTCACGTGTATGAAAGTAGAGGAATCTAGTTTCAGTTATATGAAAACATGGGAATAAGGGGAATGATTAAAACATAGGAAAAACAAAGACAAAAATGAGGAAAACAAAGAAAGGAGAATAACATGAGTTTTTCTTTCTTCGCAAGATTTCTTACACAATTCTCATTACACTATTAATGCATATTTTTCCTACTTATACAAACTTTAAAACATATTGCAAATTACATTTTTAGCCCTCGTTTGTTTTATAAATTTGTTTGTCTTTTCTACTAAAAATACATTACACACTAACAAAGTTAAACTAAAACAATATGCATCCAAAATTACTGGGAGACGTATGAAAACTGAATCTACTAAAATTAAATTTATTATAGAACTAACAAATAATGAAAATTTGTAGGTCAATTATTTCACGCGATCTGTCATGTTCATTGCATACAACGATATATCCTAGAAAAACAAATATGCTGAGACAAGACATTGCAACATTTTAGCATTTTTGCAGGTTAATAGAGAAAACAATTTATTCACATGATCATGTGCTTCAATAATGGTGCAAAACATTAGTTCTTCAGTTTAATTAAAAACAAGTTACTAATTCATTTATTTTTTCTTGAGCCTCCCATGCCTATAAGGTGTGGTATGGGAGAATATATATACATACACTACCCAATTCATAAATGTCAATAGAAAATAGGAGAATTACTTTAGTATATGCGTATCATTCGGAGATGGGTACATCTAAAATTTACATTTATTCAGTATGTTTGATATGCTATATTACGAACAAGCATATCATATGTTGCTCTTATGTAATTCGGTTCAATCTAAACTAAAAATACGAAGTTCGACCCAAACTATACTTAGATAGGGGGGATTGAATAGGTGATTATGCAGAATTAAAATTTTAATAATTAATTAGCAACAAGTCACTATTAATTATCTCTAGATGATTAATTATACAATTCAATTCTTCTTATGTTGAAATATCGTAGTTATGAAAGCAATAAATAAACACAAAAATTGATCACAGAGAAATTTCAACTGAGTAAAAACTCCAAGCAATTTGCTAGTCAACAATCCACTATAAACAAATTAAAACTTACAGTCCGCCGACTCAACTACTACTAGTACTTTCTGACCTCCTGACTGCGATTCCCATAGCTATCCTAGATTTCGTAGTCCTGCACCAACTCCCAATTGTTTCAATGCCCTCCTGGATTGTGTGATCCTACTGCAACTCCCGATTTCGTGAATTCGTCTATCTCATGTGGATCAACGAAGAACTCCACATTCTTCAACGACTGGAACTCCAGTCATCTTTCCTTATTTTTCAAAACTCTTACAGATATGTAGGAATCAACAGTTTGGTATTTGAATTGTGAATTTGATATTTTTACCGCCAATAGCCAATCACAGAACTAATGTTGAAAGCTAATTTGATGAAGATGATATGAATAGAATGTGTTTTCTCAATGTTCAACCTTGTCAAAGCCGTTTAGAGGCATTTTGATATTTGTATGTAGGTTAAGGAATGAATGGACAAGGTAAAAAGCCTTAAAAAGTGAATTAAGAATTCTTCGGATAACCCTGTCACTTGAGCGAGAGCTGGGCGACAGAGCGAAATCCTAGCGATAGGCGGGCGACACAGTTTGTGTTTCTGGCACTCAAGCCAAATCTTGACGACAGGCTAGCGAAATTTCGACTCCGTTTTCCTTATTTTCTATTCTCGAACCATAGACCAAATATAACTCGGTTTCTACTAATTGCACATTACTCCTTCACTTTTACAACATATTAATTTTAGTCACTTTTGTTCACAAACTTGCCAATTACATCAAATACCTAACAAGCTCCCTATTTGGCATTCTGTGACAAAATTACAATCTAAAGTCAAGGTAGTAGTGAAATGGAATTACAAACTCAAAGACTGACACAAACAATAACTATCTTGATCGAATTCTGACTTTTATTTATTGAAACTTGTTTCCTGAAATAGACAGCTCAAATACCCGGGGTAAAATTTATGTGAAACATTACTAAGTGTAAAAGCAATTCAAGTAGTTAAATCAAGCAGTGCACAATGTAAAAGTGATTGACATAGTTAATAACTCATAATGTATCTTTTTCAGTTTCATAATATAAGCTAAATTAAGACGTAATATCAACGCAACCCAATATACCAAAACGAAACATTAATACTACAAAACATCAAAACTTAATCTAGTAATACTAAAATTATCATTGAATCAAAAGTTTTAGATACATCATGTCAAGTCAAAATCATCATATTTCTACTTTCAACTCCATCAACAAAAATACTATTCCCCATCTTTGTCGTAAAATGACAAGGGATGACCCTAGAATCAAAAATTAACACAAAAATACTTTGCACCTTTTTTTATTCTTTTATTTGAACAGTAACAAAGAGTAACTCAAAAATACTGTTGTGAACATGCACAAAGATAAGCAATGAACAGTAAACCCTCCCACATACTAAGTTCAATTTATCATGGAACAAATTATTTAAGTGACCCATATGTGTAAAGTGTCACTAATCCTTTGAAAATAGGACCTCAAACATTAAATTTGTGAAAAATGACATGCTAAACATCACTGCCAATAAGTTTATTCCCCTACTTATGAAAGTCAAACCATTTAAAGAACATTAGAACATACAACGTAAAGCTCATTATGAATGGAAGTACTTTTTCTCCACCTAAGCATGAACGAAATGTTTTATTTCACATCATTAAATAAACGAAGCTCATTATTATTTTTCTCATTTTAAGTACGGGTTTTTCATCATTAAGCGACTAAAATGACTCCTATAGCGAGTTTTAGGCCGGTTAACCCAAGTCAGTTGACCATAGGCACTAGGTTATGAGAAACCCTACAGGCTTAATTGCTCGAGTCAAATTGACTTCAAAGAAAAATATAAGATATTGAGCTCTCCTTCCTTTTTTTTATTCTTTTTTTTTAATAGCAGGGATAAACTTGAGTTTAGGTCTAATACATATAGTCAATTCATTTTCAAAGTCACCTTACTAACATGTGATTGCCATCCCCAATCTCACACACGCGGTAGAGTCTCATTAACAATATCATAGTGTGTGCAGTGCAGATAGTACATAAAGACTCCTATACTAAGTACTTCATGAATAACCTAAGCCAGTAATGGAAATTATAATATATCTTATCGATTAGCTTCATGTTTGATCGCAACAAACAAATTCAAATATATCACATGTTAAGGTGTAAAAACAACTTCCACTTTTGTATTTTTCATATTTTCATCATTTTTTTTATTATTTTGTTTTGTGGAATTTAAAACCAGAATGCATGAAACACACAAAAAATAACAACAGGCACAAAAATAGAAATAAAAATAAAAAACAAATATGAGACATGTATAAATCAATGTCACACAATAGTAAAGAACGAGCATGCCTAAAAAATACCTAATCAAGGTACAGATACACAAATAGCCATCCAAAAAAATCAAATCTCAAACCATTTAATGGCTTGGTAAATAGATCAGCTAATTGGTTCTCTGTAGATATGTGCTCAAGGGTTACAACACGGGTCTCTACAAGCTCTCGAATAAAATGATGTCGTATATCAATATATTTGGTTCGAGAGTGTCGAATGAAATTTTTGAAAATATTAATGGTACTAGTGTTATCACAAAATATAGTCATAGTACCCTGTTTAATACCATAATTACTCAACATCTACTTCATCCAAAGTAGTTGAGTCCAACAACTTCATGTTGCTATATATTCGACATCGACTATGGACAATGAGATATAATTTTGTTTTTTACTCATCCAAGCGACAAGATTAGCACCAAAGTTGTTTCGAATCAAAGTTGCCTAAATTTTCTCTATCTCTCAGAACATAACACTTGCTGCCAAACATACAAAACTACTGACAGTAGACCGTTTACCTTTCCAGATCTCATATCGTGTCATAGCAATTTTAGGTCTAAGATAAACCCTGTTAATGATGTGACACACAGTGTTGATGGCTTTTCCCCAAAAATACATAGCTAGTCCCTTAACATGAAGCATAACTCTAACCATATCTTGAAGCACACGATTTTTTCTCTCAACTACCCCATTTTTTTTGTGGAGTGATCGGCGATGAGAAATCATGCTAGATTACCTCCTCTAGGCAGAAGTTCTCAAGATTCGAGTTTTCAAACTCTTTTCCATGATCACTATGAATTCTTGCTATGGTAAAGTCTTTCTCATTTCTAAACCTCTTGCACAATGATATGACAAGACTAAACACTTCAACTTTTTCTCTCAACAGCTCAATCCAAGTATATCGAGAGAAGTCGTCAACCACAATGAAGATATAGCGTTTACTACCAAGACTCTCGATCCTAGATAATCCCATTAAGTCCATATGGAGTAATACAAGCGGCTTGCTTGTCAAGATTTTAGAAGTTTGTTTATGAGATACTCTAAATTGTTTACCTTGTTGCGGACCACATAGTGTGTTATCAATATTTTCAAGCTTAAGTAAAACATTAACGAGTTCCTTCTTGACGAGCTTAGACAAACTCTTATAGTTCATATGACTAAGGAGTTGATGCCACAATACAGTTACATCAATCTTGACACTACTACACACGTAGTCGGAATTAGGAAGAACTTCATAATAATTTTCTGAAGTTCTTACACCTTCAAGGACAGTGTTACAGGTAGAGTCATACACAATACACCTTTTCTAGATAAAACTAACCTCAAAATCAGCATTGCATATTTGACTAGTGCTTAACAAGTTAGATTTTAACCCTTTCACATAAAACACATCTGAGATAACATGTAATCCAGATATATTAACGACACATCTACCTAGGATGGTGCAGTAGTCCCATCTCCAAGAGTAACTACACTACCATACCAATAATCGAGAAAAGAGAACAAGGCTTTGTCACCACACATATGCCTAGAGCTTGCACTATCAAGATATTAAATAGATTTATTTTGAGCCTTAAGTGCAACGTGGGCAACATAACAATTCAGCTGATCATCTGACCTAGAAAAGTCACTTTTCTTAACCTAAACCTTCTTAGGAGTAAAAATGATTCTAGTTAACTGAGTCATTATCTCAGTTAAATAGCTAACCTCATTGGCGAGAAAGTTAACCTTACTTGATAACTCCTGACTTTTATTTCTAATCGCGAGTTTATGAAACCATTAGTACTTTCTGACCTCCAGACTGCAATTCCCACAACTCTCCTGGATTTCATGCTCATGCACCAACTCCCAACTACAGTTTTCAAAACCTCCTGGATTGTGCAATTCTGCAGCAACTCTCGGCTTCGTGAATTCGTCTATCTCAAGTGGATCAACGAAGAACTCCGTGTTCTTCAACGATTGAAACTCCAATTACCTTCCCTTGATCTTCAAAACTCTGAAAAATATATAGGAAACAGTAGTTTGGTATTTGGATTGTGAATTTGATGTTTTTACTACCAATAGCTAATCACTGAACGAATGTTGAAAGCTAATTTGATGAAGATGATATGAATAGAATGTGTTTTCTCAATGTTCAATGGTAAGTGCGTTTTATACACTTATTTTGGTTCACAAACATGGATAATTATCAAAAAATATGTGAACTATAGCTTAATTTAATGTAATCTACGTTTTGCAGGACAACACTAATGAACATGGAGGAAATTAGGAAAAAATGAGAAAATGACTAAAATGGAAGAAATCAAAGTTCAAGGATCAAGGTGCAAATAACTGAAAGATATCCCGAGAGAGGATTTGAAGATGTAAAGATGACGAGATCAAACTAATCAAAGGAATGGAACACTGGAAGAAGAAAAAGGCGGGAAAGGGTTCAATTGTATCAAATACAAAGTTCAGGGACTGAAAAGTAAATACTCAAAAGTTATGTCAAACCTCACAATGAATATTTGAGAGTGTTAGGCATCAATTGTACGAGTAAATAAGCCAAAGGGATGAAATATAGTCCAAGTACTATCACATATCAATTTCCAGCCGAAAAAGCTAAGCTTCAGATTTTTAGTCTCAATTTGAGACCCATTTTTGGTATAGGAAATATTAGAATTGGAAAAATTATATTTCAGGAAGATTTGTAGTCCTTTGAGTCATTTTTTCAACATATTTTAAATTACCTCAATCGAATATTGGGAGAGAAATATATGACCAAAATATTGAAAAATGTCCAATGAAAAAAAAAGTATACCTATGCGGCTGCATATGTATAATTTAATATGACCGCATAGTGCATTCCAGAGCCAAAATTGATGGTGGGACGTCCTTCTATGCGACCGCATATAAATGTACTATGCGACCGTATAGTACAAACTTTTAGCGAGATTTTGTTTCCTTTTTCAACTGAAACTCTACTTTAGTAACAAGATTTTAGGTATCATATATATACCAAACTCGACCAGAACAAGGAGGGAGGAGATTTTACAAGGGTTTTGAGAACAAAAAAGATGAATAACGTGAAGATCAACTCTAAGAACGTGAAGATTCAAGATTTATCGAGGTGATGTTGTTCTTTATTTATTTTTCTGATTTTCCTCTTCACAACATGCTAGGCTAGATTTCTTCTGTGTTAGGATTACTATGAAACTTGTATTATGAATTTTTGACTCGAGATTTTATCTTTGACATTCAAAGCACGTTTTTAATTATTGAATGATTGACATGGATCTACGTTTCTCTATAATTACTTGAGCAATAATTGTATGAATATTGTGGCTTGTTTTACCCTCGAGAGATGGAAAATAAGTTAGACATAGGATAGAAATATACCGATATACTTTATGTGATCTTTAAGTATTCACAATCCATTAATGCATTTTTATTTGTTCACATCCATCATATTTTATGTAGTTGGGTCACATGTAAAAATATGTTTAATTCTACTTGAGAGAAATTATTAAACAAATCAAGAATATTGATCTTCATAATTAAATCGTGTCGTCAAATTTAAAAGTTCGAGTTAAAGAGGATTAACATAAGGGGATTCGAAATCGTAGTACATTCATCATATATTCGAAAAACCCAAATTACATTCAACGTAATTGCATTCAGTTTAGTTAAATCATTCATCCTAACATAATTGGGTTCATTTAATTATAATTTCATCACAACGAAACTTCAACTTCATTATTTCGGTTAAGATCACGTTAATTAGAATTAAAACTAATCAGTCCTTGTGGGAACGATACTTGGACTCAAAATCTATTTTATTACTTGTTTAACGGCACACTTGTGGTAATTTTAATTACACACATATTTTCGTGAACATTCAACCTTGTCAAAACCGGTTAGAAGAGTTCTAATATTTATATGTAAGTTAAGAAATAAATTGGCCGGATAAAAAGCCTTAAAAAGTGACTTAAAAATTCTCCGGATAACCATTTCGCTCGAGCGAGAGATGGGCGACAAGGGTGACAGGTGAGCGACAGTGTGTCACTCGAGCGAAATCCTAGCGATAGGCGGGCGACGCAGTTTCTATTTTTTATGCTCGAGCCAAATCTAGGCGACAATCTAGCGAAATTTGGGCGCTGTTTTTCATTATTTTTCGTTCTCGAACCCTAGACCTAATATAACTCAATTTCTACTAATTGTACATTACTCCTTCACTTTTACAACATATTAATTTTAGTCCCTTTCGTTCACAGACTTGCCAATTACATCAAATACCAAACATAAACTAATCTAGTACGATAAAAATGTTTATACGATTT
Organism: Fraxinus quadrangulata; assembly: GCA_903798255.1. Lineage (NCBI taxonomy): Eukaryota > Viridiplantae > Streptophyta > Magnoliopsida > Lamiales > Oleaceae > Fraxinus > Fraxinus quadrangulata. The sequence goes on from CAIGRB010015095.1 coordinate 12,645, forward strand.
TACATTTTGAACTATGTTGCACTTAGTAGATTAAAGAAAGATGAAATATAGACTTTTAACAATTTTTGAACGAAAAGAATTTACTTTTCTCTGTATCTAACATAGATACATTATGCATAAGTTTTCAAATTCGACAAAATTGCTTTGTAAAAGCAGTTCTGTTTTCAGAATCAAATATTCGTAGTTTCATGTGGTGTTGAAATGTTTATTTTCCATGATATTAATTTGTTTTATTTTCCAGATGTTTTATAGTTATTTCCATAATAGTTTTATTGTTTAATTAGTATACATTCTTTCTTTTTAGAGTTATTGGCAATCTATATATAAGATTGCCCCTTTCTAAATTAGTAGACTGAAAAATGATATCAATTGCTCAAATTTCATACATTGTTTCAGTCCATTGATTATAAAACGGTTAAAAAATAAACAATACTGAAATTAGTGACACAAAAAATCAAACAAAACCAGAATTAGTGAGAAAAAAATAAAAATTTTAAAGCTATCTTGGAAATTGAAACCCCATATTACTAAATAGAGGAAGGTACAACAAACAGTTAAATATGGCAAAACCAGAAAACAAATCAAAGAAATAGACATTAGTATGATTTTCTTTTCTTGAACTTTCGAAGAGAAACCTTGGGAAACTGCATAAAACCAAAACAAAAGACATCTAATTTGATTAGAACAAGACAAATCCATTTATATTGACATCATTATCCAAATCATCCATTTTTTCCTCTCATAATAATCGAATTAATCCGGGTAAGAAAATATTAAACATTGCAACATATTATCTTAGGCAATCATGCTTCATTATGGACAAAATGAAAAAGAAAATCTTTACACCAAGCTGAGGTAGTGGCACCATTGAATAATGAATAAACATCTAAGGAAGACTTGAAAGTTTCTTTACTTTTTTCTAAATACGAAAATTGACAGCTCCTAATAATGCAGAAAACTCCAAATTTTATTCCTTTAAGCTTATCTTCTTAGCTACAAAGCAAACTAACTGTTGTGAAACAAACAAGATAATAGAATCACTCTGATACCACTTGTTGTGAAACAAACCACCGGATTGAGATGTTTATGTTATATGGTAAATAATGAAGTATTAAATCAAGTAAAAGAATAATAAAGACAAAATATATGGCAGAGAAATTAAGAGATTTTATTGACTCAAGAATAATGGAGAAGAGAGAAAATTACAATGCATCTTATAACTCTAGTAATTTATTTTCTCACACGTATAAAATTGTATAGAAGAGCCAAATATTTATAGAGAAATTGTATGGGATGTCAAACCATCTTAGTAGAGTTGTTGATAAAGTATGATGTCGAAAAATCGAGTTGAAAATGAAATAAGAGAAGAAAAAGTGGAGAAAAGGGAACAGAACAGGTGGCGCCGTGACACCCAGGCGCCCATGCCCGGGCCTTAGGCTCGGGCAATCTACCCGAAATTTTTTTTTTTTTTCAAATTATTTTTTCCATCACAATAAGGCACGGGTAATCTACCCGAAAATATTTTTTTTTTCAAATTATTTTTCCATCACAAACTCTTTTTTAAGTCCAATACCCAATTTCCAACTCCCAATAGACTTTCAAAATAGAACTTCAATTTGACATAGCACTCCAATAGCATTCCAAACTTGAATTCTCATTGACGTGCATTTCAATTAGAATTTTTCAATACTTCAAATAAAGAATTCATGTCACACCCAAATTCTAACAATTTTCGCCTTGACACGAATTCCACCAAAGAATGAACTGACTTCTTCAACGATAACAAAAAAATTAATTTTTCCAACAAAACACAATACTCCATATCTTCCAATAAATCCAAGCATTACGTTTGTAGAATTATCTCAGATTCCAAAAAATCATAATGATTTTATAATTTACCAAAATAAGCTGTAACACACCCCAGAGCAGAATCAAATCCAAATGCTTTTAAAGAAGACCCCTTGATAGATTGTACACATTCTACTCCACTTGAATACAATGGCACCAAAGGTGATGGTGGCAAAGCAATATTATCCATATCTCCCAAACTCCATTGAATTTTATTTTTCAAATCCGACCATTTACGAGCTCCTAAAGGTATTATACCAAACTGAATGTCCACCACGGTACTGAACATGTGTTTATTGACTCTTCTAGATTCTGCACGACCCTACATGATGTATAAATGAGACCTTTTATGTCCATCCAATACAACTTGGGCACCTATACAAACCTTCAAAACTCCATCTCTACCAGAAAACTCATAATACTTTGAATCAAGGATAGACAACGAGATGAGATTCTTCTTCAAATGTGAAACATATCGACCCTGGCCAAGTGTTCTAATTGTCTTATCCAATAGCTTCAATCTAACCGTACCAATTTCAACAACCCGATAAAGTACATTGTTTTCCATAACCACGACACCTTTGGAAATAGTTTTATATGTAGTAAACAAGTCCTTATTATGACACATATGAAACACACATGGTGATTTAGACTTAACGTCAGAAATAGCCAAGAGTCTCCATCAATGCTCTCCGCGAGGTTTGCTTCACCTAAGTATCTGATTGCTTTCCATATCGACTTGCAGTCAACCTTTCTTTATTCTGTAATTTATAACAATCATTCTTCATGTGTCCCTTCTTTTTGCAGTAGTTACAAATCTGATTACTGAACTTAGACTTCGATTTGCCCCTTCCAGAACCACCATAAGCAATCAGGTCTTCTCCATCTCTGGCTTCACAAACCAAATGCTTCATCTTTTCTTTTGAATATAAAGAATCATATACTTCGTCTATGGTGAGAGTATCACGACTATACAAAATCCCGTCTCTAAATGAAAAAAAAAAGCTGGCAATGAACAAATAGGATTAAGGCCAAATTTTCTTCATAATACTCTACTTCCAAAGTTTTCAAAACTAAGTTGACAACGAACACAATAGGATGAATGCCAAAACTTCTTCATCATACTTTACTTCCAAAGCTTCAAAATCAGCGACGATCTCTTTAAATATAGCCATGTGATCTTCTAATGATCCTCCTTCTACCATTCGATAAGAGTATAAACACTGTTTGAGGTTCAACTTACTTGTCAGACTTTTAGTCATGCACAATTGTTCTAACTTCAACCATAGAGCAGCTACCGAAACCTTCTTCAAAACGTCATGAAGAATAGTATTTGAGATATGAAGATGAATGTGAAAAACTGTCTTCTTATCCTTCCATAATTTTTTCTTTGCGGTCAAAGTTGTGGGCATCTTGTCAATTCCTAGCAACGCATCATCCAAATCCTGCTATGCGAGTACTACATGCATATTAACTTGTCATAACGAAAATCTAGTGCTTCGATCTAAAAGCGAAATTTCATATCTCATGGAAGCCATCAAAATCTCGAACAAATCAAACCATGTGCTCTTGCGAAACTGCTAAACCTAGAATCTAATACCACTTGTTGTAAAACAAACAAGATATCAGAATTACTCTGATACCACTTGTTGTGAAACAAACCACCGAATTGAGATGTTAATGTTATATGGCAAATAATAAAGTATTAGATCAAGCAAAAGAATAATAAAGACAAGAAATATGGCAAATGAATTAAGATATTTTACTAACTCGAGAATAATGGAGAAGATAGAAAATTACAATGGATCATATAATTCTAGTAATCTATTTTCTCACACGTATAAAATTGTGTAGAAGAGCCTAATATTTATAGAAAACATATAGGGGACATCCAAACCCTCTTAGTAGAGTTATTGATGAAGTAAGATGCTAAAAAATCGAGTCCAAAATGAGAAAGGAGAAGAAAATGCGGAAAAACATAACAGAACAGGTAGCGCAGGGTGCAGGACAGAGGCGCTGCGGTGCCATTTTTTTCTCCATCCCTAACTCTTCTTCAAGTCCAATACCAAATTTTCGGCTATCAATGGACTTCCAAAATAGAACGTCAACTTCACATAGGACTCGAATAGCATTTCAAACTTGAAATCTCCTTGACGTGCATTTTAATTGGAATTCTTCAATACTTCAAAAAAGGAATTCGGGTCATAGACAAATTCTAACACGAACTGTTATGCATGTTCTGAATTTCAGCTTGTAATTAGCCCACATGGATCTTTAATTGTTTTTTCTCGAATTTCTCATATGAAAAATAAAAACAAGTCGCATTTTTCCTATAAATACTCTCAACCAGATACTAAGCCACTGACTGTTGCTGAAGCCTTGCAAAATGATAACTGGAAGAGAGCAATGCAAGATGAGTACAATGCTCTAGTAAAGAACCAAACATGGAAACTTGTACCTCATGAAAGTGGAATGAAAGTTATTGGAAATAAGTGGGTATTTAGGCTGAAGCATGACTCAGAAGGTAAGGTTCAAAGACACAAAGCAAGGTTAGTAGCTAAAGGTTTTCTTCAAACACTAGGAGTTGATTACGGTGAGACTTTTAGTCTAGTTATCAAGGCATCAACACTGAAAATTATTCTAACTCTTGCTATTTCAAAGGACTGGCATATCAGGCAAGTAGATGTGAATAATGCATTCTTAAATGGAAGTTTGAATGAAACGGTCTACATGTATCAGCCACAGGGTTTTGCTGATAAAGAAAATCTTGACTTCGTGTGCAAACTAGAGAAGGCCTTATATGGGCTAAAACAAGCTCCAAGGGCATGGCACGAGAAGCTGAAAGGTACTCTGCTGAAATGGAATTTCAAACAGTCTAAAGCTGATAACTCACTATTCTTCTTAGCTGATGGTGGAAGTATGTTATTCATCCTCATCTACGTGGATGATATAATTGTAACAGGAAACAATAGTGAAAATTTACAAGAGGTTATTGATAGTCTGAATACATGATTTGCTCTTAAGGACATGGGAAATCTCAATCAATTTCTGGGAATGGAGGTTCATAGAGACACGGCCGGGTTATACTTGACCCAAACAAGATATGCTATCAGCTTGCTAAAAAGATTTGGTTATGAGAACCTTAAACTAAGTATAACACCCGTGGCAACAGGGAAGCTAATCTCTAAAACTGAAGGTCAGATAATGAAGGATCCAATTCTATATAGGAGTGCAATTGGTGGCCTCCAATACTTAACACATACAAGGCAGATGTTGTATACTCTGTAAATAGACTAAGCCAATTTCTCCAAACACCAACTAATGCTCATTGGAAAGCACTAAAAAAGGTGTTCAGGTATCTGAAAGGAACACTTAACTATGGCTTAGCAATCTACAAAAGTGACAATCTCAACATAACCTCATTTGCAGACTATGACTGGCCATCCTACCCAGATGATAGAACGTCCACAGCAGGTTATTGCATGTACCTTGGAGACAACTTAGTCTCTTGGTGCTCCAAGAAACAACAAGTGGTTGCTAAGTGTAGCACTGAGGCAGAGTATCGAGCACTGGCTCACAGTGCATCTGAGATCACATGGATTCAATCCTTGTTGAAAGAACTGAAACTACCACAGACGACAACTCCTAAGATCTGGTGCGATAACTTAAGTGCAAGTGCACTAGCTTCAAATCAAGTTTATCACACACGAACAAAGCACATAGAACTTGATATTCA
>CAIGRB010015103.1:979-11344 GCA_903798255.1 Fraxinus quadrangulata
AAATAGAACATAAGTTACTGCTTGAAGGAGCTGCTTCTCAAGACCATTTCTCACAAAATGCATGAGAAATACTTCACCTGAAGTAATAGCAAGCATAACCGCCCAAGTTCTCCAAGTATTGTTACAGATCCTCCAGTTATCTTCTTATCATAATTACTAAATTTCCAAGTTTATTCTTTCATCTTACGTTTATTGTCGTGTCTAGAAAGGATAATATACACAGAAATTCCATAGGAAAGCAAAACAAAAAAATTTATAGAATTATAATGGACTAAATGATATACACAGAAATTCCATGGGAAAGTAAGATCCAAAAACTTCTCATTCTTTCCAGTTAGTCAATTAGATTTCTTACATCCTTGGAACCTTATTTAAAATTCATTGTCTTCAGATGATAATCATAACACTGTTGTTTTCCAACCATGACCTTCAACTTCTTTTCCCTTGTAAACTTGTCACAGGATACATATATTATGGATCTAAATTTCACTATGCTTAGCTTATTTTTTCCAAGTGTCTTTCCATGGCTTTGTAACTAAAAATGCCATCTAACTATTAGAAATGGCCAACTACACATACATTTGTCTAGAAGATAAATATACCTCTGATTTCTGAAGCCTAAATTAGCTTCAGAAATTTCCAGTTAAGAAATGAACAAATTCAATATATTCATAGAAACCATGAAATGAAATATGAATCAACACAAACCAGGAAAAAATACAATCTAAAATTTTACTTTGTAGAGCATATAGTTTCTTCGCAAACTTCCTCAGAGTTTGAATCTTCTTTTCGCGCGGAAATTCAATCACATTAGCGCTAAAATTCACAGAGAGATCCAAATCACTTGTTGTACTAAAGAGATCCATTAAGAAAGAACCAAATTCCACCACAACGGGAGTCACTTTTGAATATCCTGAAAACAAAAGGATCAAACAGCCACCATGATAAGAATGTGTTCCATAAGATAGACAGCTTTCTCGGTTCAATGAAATAATCATCTCGATAAAATAAAATGCAAAGCATTGTGAATTAAGATCCACAATTATTAGTAAATTAAAACAAGAAGCAAATATGAGAAAGGGAACTCCTTTCAACAGTTGAGGTAGTGTAAGTAAATTCAGCATGAAGTATTACCATATAATTCCTTTGCAATTTCATTAAACACTAGAATTAAGTCTCTTCGAGATTCATAATCACTCTGTTTAGGGCGCCGAATGGCATAAACATCTTGAAGAAGTGGCTCAAGAGCAGATACGCGTTCTTTTGTCACTGTAGGACCCTGTAATTTCTTCAACTCAAACTTCTCCGCTTTCTTTTGCAAAACTAAAGACATAGCACAAAAGCAGTAAGATCTCTTGTAACTATGAAATGCAAAACATCAAAAAATCTGTAGCTTAGCACTTGGCTAGATAAAAAAGCAATTGTCTAAACGCAATAACCCTTTGGGATATCTGTAAACAAGTGAATTTTGTTTAGAAGAAAGGAATTTCACCTTTTGGGCATGTTTTTACATCTATTAGCTCCAATAAAAAACTGAATTTGACAAGGTATAATTTCCTCAAGTTGCCAATCAAACCAACTGAAAATCTCTTAGACATATCCTAGTAGGAGTGCCAACAAATTCGAAATACCGAGCATGGTCGTTTACATATCGAGATAAATGTTGAACTGAAAGGTATTATTGTGCCTTTTTTCCTCATTAGCACAAGTTTTGTCTACATATTATTTTAAGATTAAAAACAACTTTTATTTACTGCTTTGGGCAGATCACCAGCTAGCTAGTCAAAAGGATTGAAATGGAAGTTCATTTACTCAAATTGACATATGGAAAGGAGCCATTGCATGGCCAATTTTCAGTATAACTATAGATGCCGAGGACCAATTCAACACAATTTGATCTTCTAATTTTTTTTTGTTTAACTTATCTGTTAAAGTATCATTGAAAAATTATCTCTTGTTTCCAATATGACCAAAAAACATATCTTCTTATGTTTTACTTACTTTTCTTTTGCTTTCAAGATTGTCAACAGACAACAAGATCATAATAATCATTCTCCGTATTCAATGATCAATTTTTTTTATCGCAAGCTTATACTTATAAACAGGAACTTTTCAAGAAAATCCCCCTTTAAATAAGTGAACGTTTTTAGATATGGCTAAAGTAATCTAGTCCCTCTACTTATACAAAACAATAAACAGATACCCGAGACAAGAAATATGGAAAGCTACATAAAATTGAAAATCCCAATTCTCATACTGAAAATAGCATTGATGTAGGCATTCTTTGAGACACAATTATTATGAGAGAAAATTCAAAATTCACTATTCACAATTTCGTCAAAAACAAATTTGAACATTAAAATAACTGAATTAAACAGGAAAACTGATCCTGTCTGTTCCAAACGGGGAGTTACCAATTAAATTCAACAAATCAAATTGAATTTAAAAAATATCAAAATTTAGGCAAATAAGAAAAAATCACGCCTTATGTTTCTGCATGTGCGTAAACAAAATAAACCCTCATAGAAATACCATACGTTACCATATATTGGTACACAAACCACCACAAAATTCACCTTTTGCACGCAACGCCATATCTCCAGAAACTCTGCAACTTCACTGCCCAAATTAATTAAACAAATGAAGATGATAACAAATAACTTCAGCAGAGATTCATTCTTGTTCTCTTTGTGGGGTTTTCTAGAGAATGGAGAAGAAGACGAAGGGTCCAAGGTCCCCTTTGGATTTGATTTCAGCAACCAGCAGTAAAAACTGTAAAATAGAACATCTCGGTTAATTTGACCTCGTACGTATAGTGAAAGTACAAATCTACGTTTTAAACGCCAGTCAGATTTGGACCGCAGCTTCTTCTTTTTTATTTTTATTTTTTCCTTCTTTTTTTCCTTCCTTACATGAAATTGCACTAGAGTCACTTTTTGATTTTGCATTTAAAAAGGGTAATTATATTACCACTACAAATTTTGTTAGTTACACCACAATTTTAATAATTTTTTTATTTACTTAAATAATTTTAAGTAAAATTACATATATGGAGTTTTAATATATTATCACATAAAACAATTTATTTTTCCACCACAATCATAAAATATGCTAATACAAATTACCATCTTTAGAACCCCAATTCTAGCAATAACAGAAAATATGGTGCTATCAATGGAGATGTTTTGAGAGATTTTTTGAAATTCTGGCGTTGAACTTTCCTTTACACCAATTAATCCTATGCAGTTGAAATTCTAATGTGGATCCCATGGAAGTAGATTATGGTCATAATATATTGTTGTATCTCAATCAATGGCGAAAAAAATGTTGTTTATCAATCACGTGGACATCATCAATTTTGATGATTAAAGGACTTAAGGAAGATGAAATAATTCTTGTTCACATTCTGATGGTAGACGAGGCATGTTTGGTGAATGTTCAACAGGTATTATCAGCATATGATCTTGTACTAATGGTCATTTAGCAAGTGCACAATAGTCTTGTTCTTCTATGGTGGTGATTAAATGGGATTCCAGACTCGGACTTTACAAACAAAACCAACATTCTTTGGTCTTGAAACAAATCAATCATTATCATAGTTGTTAATTTATATCACGCAAAAATATAGGCTATAAGGGTCAATTTCAAGGGCCACAGGGAGAAGAAGCAGAAAGAACAACTCTAACAGAGAGAAAAGAGAGAAGTCACTCAGAAAGCAGAGTAGAAGAGTGTCCTTGGAAGAGAAAACCCATGTGAATGAATCATAAGACCAAAGGTCAAGCCAAGAAAATATCTAAGCCAAGATTTAATATTTGTCGTTGATCTCAATCAATGGTCACAATTAAATAAAACTAACACAATCTAGGTCAAGCCAAAACTACCAATAGATGAAAAGAAAAATTCATGAATCAGGTATTATCTATCATGAAATAAAAAATCAGGCCACAAGTTTTAAAATTGCAAAAATCAAGTTTTCCACGAATTAATTAATTATATTTCACAATTATTATATTACATTAAATATTAAACTGTAATATAATATAATTATCCCACCTCACCTCTTCCTCCCCTACTGCTCTGACGACTACTCCAGTGACCGACGACCACTCCAGCAACTGTTCTCCGACCGCGCTTAATACCGGCGACTATTCCAATAATCGTTCCGTCATTGTTTAAATTCGCTAACTGCTCTAATTCCGAGGTCACAGATATCTTATTAAGTAATTTTAGGTCACAACTTATCAAATTAATTGGCCACATATTATTTCGAAGTCACAAATCGAAAAATTTATAGGTCACAATTGACTCCAGATCAAAAAAATTATAGGTTACAAATTTTTAATTGGTCACAAGTTAAAAAAATATAGGTCACATAGATCACATATTTCCAAATTTGTTGGTCACATATTATATTTTGAGTCACGGATTAACAAATTTTAAGGTGACAGACCACATAGTTTGTTACATACACCCAAACACCCGTCCCCCAATCTCAGTACACCACCAATACTTGGTCACAGATCGACCAAATAGTTGGTCTCTTCGTCCCGTCTGTCCGCCACCGCCACTTCCATCGCCACAACCACCCACAACAATAACACCACCAACACCCACCATCCAAACCACCACCATTTTGAAACATCACATCGCCATATCTCATCCACAAACACCACCACACATACCACCAGACACCACAGCTACCATTGCCAACACACCAACACAACCATCACTACAAAACTGCTACCACAAAAAACAAAACACCACCCAAATCTCTAGTACATTGTCGGCATAGCCAGAACCACCACCATTGCGCCAACACCGATNTAATGTAGGGTTTGGATAGATTTATGGTTATATATATAAAATAAAATATTTGATTTTTAAATAGATAAATTTTAAACCTGATTTTTTTAAAATTCACAACTAAGCACCTGATTTTTGGTAATTTTCCCATAGATGAATGACACTTACGCAGCTAAGGCCCAATAAGTAACAGTATGAATGTCACAAATAGCACTAGCCCATATGTGTTAGAGGACCATAATTCTCACATCTTTCAACACATCAAATTCTTTGAGTTCCTCAAGGGATAATTTTGATCTATATCGCTCTAAATTCATCATATAAGCACAGGACTAGAGCAAAAATCATAAATTTATGAACTTCTGAAGCAATCCATGTTTGCATTTGCATTTAATAAAAACAGAATAAGTCCACAATCAAATGCAATGTGCAGTGCATTAAGTATTTCCCTCTTAACCCAAAGAAAACAGTAGTTGGTTGCCGAACGTAGGATGTATAAACCATTCATACTCTTGAACAACACCTTTATTCTAATCTCATTCCCCAGCATTTCCCTGTTTAATTTTTTCTTTCTTCTCTTCCTTTCCTTCCTTTTTTTTTTTTTTTTCTTTTCCTGTTGTTGTGTGTATGTTTGTGTGTATTTGTGGTGCAGGTCTGGAAAAACCAAGAATGGTGAATTGCATCTATTAACCTTTTGCTTTTTGAACAAAATTAAGATACGAAAATAAAATTAAATCTCATGCAGCATGCTTTGAAGGGATATATTTATTTATTTATTGCAAATTTACGATAACAGGCCATTAGCAGTATTTACATTGTTTATAAGTGGTGTTGTAACTTTCTTGTGATTCAACACCCAATGAGCAGCTATAAAATATGAATGAAAATAAAACGAGGAAAAAATGTGGTTGTGTAGGATATGATTATATTGGATATTCCAGTAGATGTCGTAATGGACCAAAAGGAATACACCAATCATTGTTGAAATGTTTATGTAGGCAGAAAATCTCTTGCTGGAAAGAGGAGAAAACAAATAGGTACTTAATATGTTAAACAGAATGGTTTGACCTGGTGTGTTTTTCATTACTCCAGATTCCTTACCATCTTCTGGATCCGAATGTGTAGTATCTTCCAATCGAAGGTTTGGCGACTTTCAACAAGGTGACAGCAGAATTATTGTTTGGAGCAGACAATGCAGTTATTCAGCAACAAAGAGTGTGAGAATCGCGCTTTTTTCTTTTTATTTGGTTTGAAAACGTTTGCATGTAATAAATTTTGTTTCCTGGATTCAGGTTGCCACTGTTCAAGGACTTTCAGGAACTGGGTCTCTGCGGCTTGCTGCAGCACTCATACAGCGGTATTTTCAACGATGCTCGAGTTCCTTGGTCAGAGTATCGGTATTATGACCCCAAAACTGTTGGTTTGGATTTTGACGGGATTTTGTTTCCTTGGAAAAAGTCTGTACTTGCCAAAGTCTTCTTTGAATAAAAGGACTAAGCAAGATTACAGAAATGGATATACACGGCATTTACAAGAAATTTAATTCAACTGTTCAAATAAAATTGAAAATTTTGATGTTTAGGATCGAAAAATTTCATAGTTTAAAAGCGGTAGTTTTTCCCAAATTCTCGTAAGGAAGAAATTCGTGTTGGTACAAGTTTTCTCCAATTCATGTGCTTTAAGTTGGTCGTAATTAAGTATGCTCGCTTAGTCTAGCCTATGTTAATTATGTTTTACTTATGAAAATTTAATTTGTGACAAATTATACTTAAGGTTTAGGTGATTAGAAATTTTTAGCTTATCTTATTTTTTTGATAAGCCTTAATCACATTTTCAAGAGACCTCAAACATGATAATCTTAATTACCAGAAATTTAGGGAGGTTAGTGATTGATATAATTCCAAATTCTAGGACTCCTAGTTGAATTGAAATTTATCTAAATCAAGAAGGAATTTCTGCTATTTAGGATTCCGTTTTAACCAAACGCAGGCACATGCTACGACTATAAGTGAAAGAAAAGGGGGGAAGAAATATATTTTAGAAGAACAAAGGAAAGAGAAATAAAGGCATTGCAGGAAATTTTTAGAATTGGTACTTTTGAAGTACACACACGGTTCTCAAACCCTAAGACTTTTCAAAGGATGTAGACTCATACCCCCATTTTATTTCAATTCATATTATATTCAAGCATATATAAATGTGTTATATGTTATATGTGACTCCTTATGGGGTTTGAATATGAGTTGGTGGCGTAGTAGTGCACCAAATATTTGTATGTAGCGTGATTCTCGATATACTTATTCATTGAAAGTCTAAATGACGTGAATATAAGATTGAGATATGATTGGATTTAACATGTTTATGAGTTTATTGAGTATTTCTATGAAATACTCGACCCCTCTAATTATTTCAGATTAAGGCGATTAATGGCAGCATGGAGGAGAGCGGTGGTGCTTTGATGTGAACTCCAAAAGTCATCATTTAAGTCATGTTTTGTATTTTGAAATATTTGAAGTTGGTATTTCTTTAAAGTTTGAATATATAAATTTTGATGGAAATTGTTTCAAGGTGGAAATGATATTTTATTGTGGTTTATTTAGTTCATTTGAGTTGCAACACTAGTGTTTAAATATTTTCAATTTCTGCCCTTAAGTTTAAAAATTCACCTCGACCAAAATACTTGGAATTTTGAGGTGATTCCAGTTGGAAAGGGTAGCCAAATGGATTATCTATCTCTCGGAGTTGGAATGACTATTTTGATTTTGTAAAATTCAAGTTATGGACGTTTTCTCGAGGGCTGTCAGAATGTACCCGAGAACAAAAAGATCTGGTTTTGAAAACAAATCTATCGATTGAATTTGCATATGGAATGCGTAAGATGTCTGTAGTTTAAATTTTTTAAATTTTGGATTTCGTTTGGTTGCCAAACAGAATTTTTTTCAGAAAACTGTACAGGACGAAAATCAAAACTTTTCGAAAGGAAATTTCTTTAGTTTTGCAACGGATCATTTGAAGCCTTAATGCTCCTAGTCCAAGTTAATTTCCGCATTTGTATGAACAATTTAGATAGAATTTTACAATTTTAAGATCTTAGTAATGTCTTTATATTTTGTTAGTATTAATTAATATTATTGACTCTAAATCGAAAATTTTATAGCATATTTGAGTTATAATTTTTTCTTTTCTTGATTTGGGTCTACGATCTTAACCGAAATAAATAAATAATTTCTCTAACTTATTTACTAGACGTGAAGGAAGTTACGATCTAAATTAAGGTTTATGTTAATTTGAAGCTAGCATTCTTCTTTCCACTTGAATATAACTTTTGACCACTAGAGAAATTATATATTCTTTATCGATAATCGAAGAATCGAATCTAAATAATTTTTTTAATTTTTTATATTGAATTAATTTAAAAAAATTTAATTTTTTCTAAATAAATTAGTAAATTAATTAAACAAACCAGTCCATACTTCAAAATATTTTATTTTTATAACTTTTAGTTGAACAATTTTTAGTTTAGTTGTGTTTGTTAATGTGATTTTTTAATTATGCTTGTAAAGTTTCTTACTATGACAAGTCAAACAATTGATGATTAAATCAAATAGTCTGTAAGTATTACCAATACTTAAAAATATTTTAGTTTTATAACTTGTAATTTATAATTTATTTTCTTTATGCAGGCTGCTTAAAGTAAATGAATTATTGATATGGATCACCAATGTTTTAATATTAGTATCTACTTTTTGATATTTGTATACATTGAATTAATCTTATTGGATAACTTGTTATTTATATATTTTTAAATTGGGCTACGTTAATTTGTAAAAGTTACGAATGAACATATCATTAGTTGTATTTATATAGTATTACGTTAAATGTCAAAAAAAATTAATTATGATACGGAACCGAATATGAACGGTTCCATAATTATATTTGAACCTGACAGTTCTATTTATTAAATATTCGAAATTTTGGGTCGGCTCGTTGGGTTTTTGGTGAGCTCGACTCGTACTCGAGCACACACACATACACATATTTTCTAAAGAAATGTATATTTAAAAAATTGTTTACAAAATATATATTGACCGTTGCCTTTTTAAAGATTGAATTCTATTTTTTGTTTACCCTTTTATACTATATTAAACCTAAAATATATATATACACACACATTTTGTAAACAGTTTTTTTAAATATACATTTTTCAAAATAATTTTATTTTTTAAAATAAAAAAAAGAAAAGATAAACCCTTCTCCTTTATCCGGGCTTGGGATCGGCTACTTCAATTTCGAGTAGGCGGAGTTAAAAATTGTACACAAACAACTTGTTACGTGTATATTTTTTTTAAATTATAAATGTATGAAAATAAAATTTTGTGATGAATACAGTGAAATTAAATATCACTTATTTGGTTACATGTAATTTCGGCATATTTATCTTGGATTCGATAATTAGCGTCTTCCCAATCCTTTACGCACATTAAGACTTCCAAAATATCTTCTTTTAGTCGACTCATGACCTCAGGGAGAACCTTCTTCCATGCACTAAAAGCGGACTCCGAAACTACAGTGCTAACCAGAAGTGTTAGTAGATCTTTTGCCATTACAGAAACTACTGGCCATCGGCATTCATAAATTCGCCAGAATTCAATTATCTTTTCTGAACTTTTCCTAATTACTTTGTTACTAGGCAAAATATGACTAAAGTAATCAATTAATTCATATAGCAACATATTTGGACTATTACTTGAAGTTTAAGCACATACAGTGGAAGAAAAACTACTACTACTAGATGAACCACATGCATATGCAGTTGAATCATATCATAGGAGTTCATGCTTTCAAATAAATTTAAAACTTCAGCATCGTCATCTATTATATTAGTGGGAGAAGGAGTTGTAGGTACACGAGTAATATGTGTACCCATTCGTAAAACATATAATTCATACATCTCACTTAACGTTTGTTCCAAATTCCTATAAGTAACATGTACATTAAAAGTTAAAGTATTTGAAATTTGATCAATTACAAATTTAGTACCCGATAAATTATATCGGGGGTCCATGATGCAAATTAAAGGAAATAACATAGGTAATTCTTTCCTATATTTTCTAAATTTTAATTCTATGGAATATATAATTGCATGAAAATTGGGATCATTTTGAAATCTCTTAAAAACCTTAATAGTTATATAAAGACGTTCAAGAACCATACAATTAGTGGGATAATAAACACCAAACAATATATTTGAAGACTCATAAAAACTTGTCAAAAAATTTTTAATTTTAAAAACTAAATTTCAATCGGATTCATTCAAGATAGTATCGTCTTCGTCTCTAACATGCCTACTGTTATAAAACTCAGTAATAAACGCTTCAAAACATTTACATGATTTTAATAATAAGTATGTTAAGTTTCATCTATGACCTACGTCAGTAATAAATATTTTTGTATTTGTATTCCCACCTTACTCACAAAATTCCTGAAATGCTTGTTTTCTACTAGGTGTAATAGTGATATATATAATTGCATTCCTAATTCGATTAATTTCATCTTTAACAT
>CAIGRB010015103.1:11421-26773 GCA_903798255.1 Fraxinus quadrangulata
TACACTAGCGTTATCGAACGTAAAAGAACGAATTTTACTCTCGCATTTATACTATCTAATAATGTTTATAATAACATTAAATAAAGTTTGGACGTTGTGCGGGTACTCAATAATTTTGAAAGCAAAAATTTTTTATGCATGACCCAAAGTGGGTCTATATAATGTGCAGTTGCAGCTATATAACCTCTCTTATTAATCCATTCTCACATATCCGAAGTTAAAGATATCACACCCCCATATTTTTCTAAATCCGCAATCAATAGTTTCTTTGCATTATGAAAATATTAAATT
This sequence comes from Fraxinus quadrangulata, assembly GCA_903798255.1. Taxonomy (NCBI): domain Eukaryota; kingdom Viridiplantae; phylum Streptophyta; class Magnoliopsida; order Lamiales; family Oleaceae; genus Fraxinus; species Fraxinus quadrangulata. The sequence continues at coordinate 11,713 of CAIGRB010015103.1, forward strand.
GTATCAGAACGAAGAGTATTTCGACTTACCCTAACGTATTTCGGTTGAAGATATTGTTTGACGTAGTTTACGAAATGTTGGTTGTCTACTATTGCTAGTGGCAATTTCGTCGCGGCAACGAACTTCACCATTCCCGTTCGTGCTTCCTCCTCCAAATACATCCACGTAGAAAGTGGCGTAGTAGTAGCACCGACGTCTGGAGTACCAAACTGTAGTTACGTTTGACCAGTTTGAAGAAGTCCATGTTTGGTCACACAGTTTTTGTAGTGACGGCTGAGGTGGGTAGTTTCAATGCCTTTTTGTCATGCCAGTCGTTGTTGGCAGTATTTATATACTGCTTTGATTTCTGGAAGTCCATCGACCACACGATCAGTTTGAACCAATTTAAAATGGTCCCAGTTCGTGCTTCCTCCTCCGAATACATCCACGTAGAAAGTGGCGTAGTAGTAGCACCGACGTCTGGAGAACAAAACTGTAGTTCCGTTTGACTAGTTGGAAGAAGCCCATGTTTGGTCGAACAGTTTTTGTAGTGACGGCTGAGGTGGGTAGTTCCAATGCCTTTTTGCCATCCTAGTCGTTGTTGGCAGTATTTATATACTCCTTTGATTTCTGGAAGTCCATCGACCAGTTTGAACCAATTTAAAATGGTCCCAACATTTTACCTGCTTCTTCCTCTTTCTCTTCCCTCTTGCACAGGGAATATTTAATAGAGATTGTTCATCTTGTTCCAAATCAATTGAAACACTAGGATCAACATCAACATCATCCAAATCAATTGAATGACTACCTTGATGAACATCGAAATTTTGAATATTTTCTGGAATGGGTAATTCATTTAGACCGTCGAATTCATTTTCAAATTGACTTTGGGCAGGTATTTCACCTCTGACACCGAATAAGTTTTCAACAAATGATCGTGAATCCATTTATGAATAATAGAAATTGAATATTGAAGACTTGAAGTAGAATGTAGAAATGTAAAATTGAGAAGTGAATGAAAATTATGTAATAGTGTATAAAATAAATTGTAAAATCAAGATAATAATGTAAAAAAAATGTAGAAGATAATTATAGAATGAATTATATTGTTGATATTGATTTGTAAATTATAGAGAGTAGAGTAGAGAATGATAGATTGATATTGATGGTAAGTTTGGTGGGAGAAAAATGTTGTAATGGATGGACATTTATAGGGAAAGAAAATTAGAAAATGAAGAAAAAAAATTAAATTATAAGTGACCAATAGTGACCGTTCCGTCACTTCATTTTTTTTATAAACGACGAGCCCACGAGCCGGCTCGGGCTAGTTTTTGGCGAGCCGACAAGCCGCTCGGATCGATTGCCACCTCTAGATATGACCGACAAAAAATTTTGTAGCATATGCAATCAGTACTTAAAAAGTTTCACACGGTATTTGGATTTCGAATTCAATTTTATCAAAAGCTTTTTAAAATTAAATTATCATTTAATATTCTTATGACCCCCTACTAAATTGATCTTCAGTTGTTTCATGATATGTTGCTTAACCGTCAATAAAATAATTGTTTGATTCTTTATTAGGATGTAGATAGTATTCATAAAGTAATGTTAATGAAACTATTGTATTTCTTTTTGCATTTGTTTTAATGTTTTGATAATTGATAGTGACTAGGTCTTGTTCACTCATAAATGCACTGTGTTTGCGTATGGTAGTGTGCTTGTTAAAATTTTGTCTATAGAAAAAGTTAAGGAAAGGAGAAAGATTAATTAAATGGAGTGTTATTTAGAGAATGAGATTGTATATTTTATTATCATAATTGTTATAAGCCTCATGTTCAGTTAGGTATCGACTAATGGTGGGCATGTATTCAATAACTATTACGAAGTTGACTGTCGACAATCAATGATCAATGGTCAACGACCTCCCTAACTAACAAACAATCCTGAATCCACCACTGGTTCTGTCTCTCGCTAATTTAAAGTAATATAGCATTAGTAGATTGTTCTCGAAAAAGGCTAAGCTTTTTGTTTACTGCTGATTATGCTACTCTTCATTGTCAAAATTAGGGTATATGCAACAATATATAAAGCACCATATAGCATATATACCAACTTAGCTATTGCATATACTGTGCTGAGATTTCTTTGCGTCGCTTGTCAATGATAGTAGGGATTGTAATTAGAGCACAAAATTATTTTAATTTCATTTTTTTTTTGAATTCTTCAAAGAATTGAAGAAAACATTTGCTTTGAAACTATCAATGAAGCATCACGTCCTGTATGATTTGGATGATCGCCCATTGTACTTATATGGCCTCGGGTGCCAAATTATGAGACGGGGCGATCGCCTGACCAATTTTCTAACTTTTTTCATTTTTTCCTTCCGATTATTTTGCACTTGATATTGTCACATGTATGTTTGATCACTTCAAATCACTTATCATTATATATTTAAACAAAATTAAAACAATCTTCCGCTCGTTCAACTATATAATGAGTTCAAACTCAAACTTAACGACACTTAAGTGTAAAATATGTATATTCTTCGATTTGAATTCAAACTCGGTGTCTCAAAACGTAACATCAAAATCCCAGGTAGCATAAAAGCTTTGAACATATTATTTCTTATGACGATACCAGTAAAATCACACACATAAACATCATGTATTTCAAGTTCCACATAATGTTGTTTAGCATTCTTACGACCTTGTGATTCTCCTATTTATGATCTTTTAAGAAAGAAACTCCAACTTTCTATTGGGGTGACGCCACCTCAAAGTTCATATAAGTAAAGTTCTTACAGTATCTCTGTAACTTTTAGAAATATTTGATCCAACTATTTGAACTTTATTAAAAGTTAAAGAAACACAACCCTCATTTTCGTTACAACCAGCACTTATAATCTAGGATAGGGTTTAACAGAATAAGTACTGAAATTATTCACTTATCAAATGACTTGTTGTTATCCTTTAAATTTGAGGTATACTTATTAGTATAGTTAGGTAGGTTTTCGTCATTGATGGATTTAATTACGGAGTTTCAATCCCATCTTACTAGTTATTGTCCATACTAATTTCCTTGTGAGCGATTTAGTAAGCAGGTCACCCAAATTCTCATTTAACTTTACATAAGTGGGTAAATTATTTTATTGTTAATTAATTTCCTCATATAGTCTTGTCTTAGACTCACGTATCTAGACTTACCATCATAAAATTCATTGTATGCTAGTACATTGACTATCACACAAGATAGATATAGATGAACTCTTAGTGGAATTTTATGCATTATATCCCTAAGCCATTTAGTCTCTTTTTTGATTTCAACCAACACTACAAATTCAGATTCCATAACTTAGTGTGTAATACATATTTGTTTCTTAGATTTTGAAGAAATTGACCTCCCCCAACAGTAAACACCAAACACGAGGTGGATTTATTCTCACATATACTAGATATCCAACTAGTATTGGTAAATCCTTCTAGGATTGCTAGAAATTAAATATATTGCAGACATAGATTTTGGTCTTTTTCAAATGACCCAGAACTCTCTAGATAGCCTTTCCATATTCTCAACTTGAATTGCTACTAAACATACTAAGTTTACTAATTGCAAATTCTATGTTGGGTCTTGTGCATTGTACCACATACATGAGATTCCCTATAGCACTTGCATATTCAAGTTGTGCTATTACTATTCCATCATTCTTTGTAAGTTTCAAACTTAGATTAAATGGAGCATTAGTCTCTTTAATGTCCAAATGATTGAACTCATTGATCATATTTTTAACACAATGTAATTGCCTCAACATATAACCCCCCCCCCCCCCNTTATTTACTATTGTGCATTTGATTACTTATAATCAATATGTCATCCACATTTAAACAAATAAGCACATCATAATTACCACTTTTAAATATAAACATTTATTAACACTATTATGTTTAAATCCAAAAGAAATTATTTCTAAGTAAAATTTTTCATGCCATTTCTTTTATGCTTGTTTTAATACATATAATAATTTTACTAATTCAAGTACTTTATCTTCATTTTTGGATAGAACAAAAATTTCCGCTTGTTTCATATAAGCCTCTGCATCGAGATCCCCATTTAAGAATATTGTCTTAACATCCATTTGATGTATATGCAAATCATATATAGAAGCTAAAATGAAATAAAATTCTAATTGATGTTATTCGTGCAACTGGTCCATACATGTCAAAATGATATATTCCTTCTTTTTGTCGATATCCTTTAACCACTAACCTAGCTTTAAAGGTATTAAGAATACTATCTGCAATGTTCATTATCCTAAATACTCATTTACAGCCTATATGTTTCGACCTGGGTAGTAAATTGACTAATTCTCAAGTATTGTTTGATATTATTGAGTAAATTTCATCATTGATAGGATATTTTCAAAATATACTATATCTAGATGACATTGCTTCACGAAAAGTTTTAGAATCAGTTTCCACTTGAAAAACGTATGTAGTAGTTCTTATGAAGTTTTTTTAATTTCCCTCAACAAAAATAAAAGGAAATAAGTTAAGAATCAAATTATCCGGTCTTAGCACTTTTCCCTTTCAGGCTTTTTTGCTTCTGCGAAGTTAACTTATTTCAACATTCTCAAAAGGTGTTTCTATTTGTGATCTTGTAGAAATAAGAATCTTTACTTGAGGTCTCTTAAAGAATTATTATTGAAAGACAACAAATTCTCAATGTACTCTACGGCTTGAGATTCAATAATGATATTGATTTCCAAGTTTAATAAATGATATGTCTTGTTGTTTTGAGCATTTCCTAAAAAAGCGCATTTGATCTCTCTAGGGCTCAACTTAGTCCTTTTAGATCCATGTTCTGACAATAAGCAAGACACCCATACACTTTGAAATATTCAGTATTTAGTTTTCTTCCTTTCCACAATACATAGAGAGAGAAATTTTAAATCTCTTAGAAAGAATTCTATTAACTATGTGACATGCACTTAACAAAGTTTTACCCCATAAGTTAAATGGCTTAATAACATAGCATTTATCATCTCAACTAATATCCTATTCTTTCTCTCAGCCAAACCATTTTGTTCGGGTGTTCTAGGTTTACTACATTGATGTATTATGTCATGTTCACAAAAAAGGATTAAATGTATTAGAAAATTATTCACATGCCCTAGTATTTTTAATAATTTTAATCTTTCTATTTAGTTAGTTTTCTACTTTGACTTTGTATACCTTAAACATACTAAAAGCTTCATCCTCCTGTTTCATAAATATTATTAAATATTTATTACATCCTCTTATTCACATTTCATTTAATACACATAAATTGGAATAAACTAATTTAATAAATTAGAGGTCCTTTAAGCACTATGAAAATGTTTCTCAATCATTTTAAACTTAATGCATTATTCACATTTATTATGTTTTATATTTTCACAGGAAATTGTTCCAACTTTTATCGTTCTTTTTAAAGTAGAGTAGCCAATATGTCCTAATCTATTATGCTATAAAGAAATAGACTCGACAACATAATATAAATTTGTAGTTTTATTAATATCATGGTCAATAGTACAAAGTTTGACCATTCTATTACTAAAATAGCCTTTGTCAACAAATATACCATTTCAAAAAAATACAAGTTTGTCCGACTCTATGTGGACTTAATTTCCTATTTTCCCAACGAATCCCCACTTACGACATTTCTATTCATATCCGACACATGTAAATCATTTATTAGTGCGATTTTCTTGTTGTATGTGAATTGTAAGTCAGCACTTCCTTTGCCAACAATTTTGGATTGAACTTTATTACCCATTTGAATGTGTTTATTATCCACTTATTGATAAATTTTGGAAAGAGATCTATCATAACAAACATGTATGGTGATACAAATATCATACCACTATCCTTGAACCTTTCCTTTGACTGGATTGACAATGCGTACAATGGCGACAACATTGTCAATGAAGTTTACTTTGCCTTTTTGTTTTGGTTATTTGCGATATCTACAATCCCAAGAGTAATGTTCGGGTATGCCATACACATAACAAGAATCCTTGATTTTTTTTCTTATTCTTGTTATCTTTGTTGGAATTTAAGGATTTTCTCTTCTTGGAATCCTTATTGTATTTGTTTGCTTGATCCATGGCATGAGTTTTGGAAGTGTCCTCATAAGATGTTCATTCACATCTCGTGCCCTTGACTCTTTCTTAATACTAATATGTCTTTGAATCCCTTCCAAAGAATAATCCTCAAAACTATGAAGAATTTTCTTCCTATAACCCTTTCATGAAGATGACAATTTTCCAATGGTGGCACCAACTTGAAATCAAGATATTTAGAAATTAAGAACTTTTTGGTACGTTCTTTGTCCACCTTGTTTTTGTTTTCCAATGATCCCCATATCTCCCTTGTTGAAGTTCTGATTGTGTAGAGATCATAAAGACGATCGGAGAAAGCATTCAGAATGTGTCCTCGAAATATCAACTCATCTTCTTGTCTCTTCTTCCTTTTTACCCTTATTGTATTGGTATCATTTAGGGTTAATTCCGGCAATGGTTCCAAGTTTGGATCCATAATATAGAAATTTTCAATATTGTAAGAAGAAACTTCAACTTATCCTTCCACCTGGTAAATTATTCACGTCGAATCTATAAAGCCTCACAAGCTCTTGATTCATGATCTTCATAGTAGTCACGATTGTGTCACTCTCCATGTTAAGATATCGTTTGAGATTGTAAAGTAAAATGATGGAAAATAAGAAAATCAACAACCTTGAATCCACCATAAGGAATGTTTGAACATGATAATGAATCATTGTCCTCAAATGATATTTGTGACCATTGGGATGAGTGCTTGAAAGCTATAATGGTCAATAGTTTACAGGAGTAAACAAATCTTAATCCAAATTCAAATCCAGCAAAATGAATTTGAATAAGAACTTGAAAAACACTTAAAGAAAATTGAGTTTGACCTTTGATTTGGATGTAAGTGTGCATCTTTGATGTTAAAGTTGTGTTTTCTATCATGAAAACCATCGAAATATATAGAATAACAATTCTCATGAACGAACGGGGCGCTAAAATCAAGTAAAAAAGGTGTAAAGACAATCAAAGCTTCACCAAAAAATCTAAGCTCTAGTGTCAAATATATTGAACTAGGCAGCCGCCCAGTACAAACTTGGATGCTCGCTCAATGCACTCATTTGGGCTCGTGGTGCCAAATTATGAGGCGGGCCATCAAGTTTGGGTAGTTGGCTAGGCTAATTTTCTGACCTTTTTTCATTTTTCCTTCCAGTTGTTTCATACTTGATATTCCCACGTGGATATTTGATCATACAAACAACTGATCATTATATATTTGAACAAAATTACAACAAAACTTCCTTTCTTTTCAATATTTTAAACAAATAATGAGGATAAACAAATCTCCAATAAGGTTAAACCAACCTATAATGAGGTTAACAAACTATAATGAGGTAAAACCAACCCAACTAAATTGTAGAGAAGAGTCAAATATATATAGGGAACAATCCAAACCCCAAAAATAAAGTTGTAGGTGAAATAAAATATCCAAGAGTTTTCTTATTTTTATGTCTTCAAGTCCAACACAAATTACAACTCTTAATTGGGCTTCAAAGTAGAATTTCAATTAGAAGTCGCCAAGTAAAGATGAATAGGATTCAACAATAGCATTCCAAATAGAACTCTCCTTAATGTACACTTTAATTAGAACTCCTAATTAACTTTAACAAAGAATTCGAGTCACACCCAAATTCTAACACACTGCATGGGAAACAAAAAAATGAGGAATTTTCTTGATTAAAATTCCTGCTTGTAGAAAGGAATTTATTGGAAATCTGGAAATTCGAGGGAGCGCATTTCCCAAGCCTTCAGTGCCTATCTTAGGCATTGTCCGAATTTAAATTGCATCCCTTCTGGAATTGGGGAAATCTCAACTCTTCAGCTATTCATCTTGTATGAATGACCATTATCTGTTGTGACTTCGGCAAATTCAATACAAGAGGAACAACAAGACTTAGGGAATGATGGCCTTGGGGTTCATGCATATTCCTATTTAAATGGATATAGAGCTTCACATGGCATCTGCTATCGTAAGGTAGCATCAATTACTCGTCGATAAAAAAAAAAAAAAAGAGTTAATTGGGCTTCCCTTGGGCATAAAACAACTGTTAAGAAAAAAAATCTTTGCATGCTAGCTGTTAGAGTGAGGAAACATTTTTATTAAACTTTTTAACATGCTTCCTCACATGCACACTAGTATATACGTTCATTTAAGGTCTTATACGTAATAATTTTTCATAAATGTGGGATAGAAAAACTTGAATTATGGTCTTTTGTCTACTCCGGTACTATGTTAACCAACTCTTCTAAAAACTTAAGCAATTAAAAAGGGCCAAACATATTTAATTCTAAAATTTGAATCCCTTACTTTTTCCCCCTTGTTTTGTCTTGAGAATCTTTACTACATGGATATAGCTTGTTGAGAAGTACTTAAGTGAGAGCAAGGTTGACTTTCTCAAATATGCAAGAAGGGATGAGAGAATACATTTATGTGGCCTTTGTTTCAATTCAGGATCTCCTATTGAGGATCCTGTTTCAATTGTATATTCGCTTGAGATTAAGGGAGAAAAGCATAATTTTGATCAAAGTAGATGAAGGTCCTGACCCAATCATTTATTAAAATTGTTCAAGATAAACTATTAAATGTGGTCTACGTGTGAGGGATCATACGATGACAAGATTTAAATGTTTAAATATTGCTAGGGGTTGAACTAGAATTATATTTTCGACTTTACTAAAATTAAGTCATGGACAACACCTACTTAGACATTATCATGCTTTTTTATCAATCATATGATGGAAAAAAGAATTCGACGCGCATGTATGACGTATGAAAGATGTAAAATACTTAACTTTAAAAACAATGCTGGTTGTAAAGGACCACATGGGCCATGTACAATTGAGGGAGACCCATAGGTGGTGGGCCTTGTACAGGGCCCATGTGTGCCTATACAACCAGCAAAACCATAAGTTAGTAAAATGTATTTCATTTTTTCTTTTATTTTCTCTTAAGAAACTAACAATAATTTATATGCCTCTGTCAGGTCCAAATATATGTTGTTCGATATATATACTTAGTAAATGGTTGTTTAGACATAGAAAATATTTATAAGTTTAATTCGTAACAGCATAATTAAACTCTAGAAAATTGAAAGAATGAATGTAAGAAGAAGAAAACAAATTGAAGAACGAAATCCGAGGCAAGTGAAAACATTTCCTGCTTAATACAATATTGTCATGCAACAGTGCTAACAGATTACAGTGCTTGTCTTCCAAGATACAATGGATACAACTTGTGGTAGAAGTACTTCAAACAACAAGCAACAACAAATTTGAAACGAAAATTTTCCTCTAGAAGAAAATGATTTTGGAATGACTTTTGGAGAATTTTTGTGAGAATTTTTGATGTAATGCTCAATGCAAATAATATGGGATATATAATGGACTTTCAAAGGGTCCTATTTATAGAGGATGAAATGTTGTAAGTGAAATGTCTCGTCCTAAACTCAACAACCTTTGCCTAAGATTGCAGCATTTGCTGTCGCTAGCCTGTCGCTGGCCTCTTATTCGAGTGACAATGACACATTTTCATCATAGCTTCTCTCACTCGCGTGTCACTAGATTGTCGCTCAAGCAACAGTCTCATCGCTCGAGCTTGCTCGAAAGATAGGCGAGCAATGGAGTTAGCCATATTTTCAGCCCGTATTTCTCCTTTTCTATCTAACTTTGGACCGCAATTTCTCATTTATTAGGAATTCATTTTGAGATTCCAAATATATCACGATGAATTACTTGACGAGTAGAATAAGTTACTCTATTTATATTCATAATTTGACTATCGGTTCAAGTCCGAAAATTTGGTATAAATTGACCCGAAAGTCACTTTTCCATAATTTATTTTTCATTTTCTAAACCAAATTTCAACGATTTCCCCACAAGAATGAAAGTACAAAAACACTGCATCAAGCAAGGTAGCTTCCGGCCTTGAATTACCAAGCTGAAAGAAGAGCTCCAAATGGCTAAAGTTGATTACTTCCTTATAATAAAAGATGGTATTTAGGTGCGAGATGAACTGACTTCATTCCGCTAAAGGTTAGAAAGTAGTGATGCTAAACTTTCTATTGTCGAGTCTGTAGTTGCCGAAAGAAAGGCTTATAGAGCCAAACTTTTTTAAGAATCCACACAAAAAAGGGGAATAGAGTTCTCGATATTATCAGAAAATTTCATTCTAAATGAAACATGGATTTCTTAGAAGTAAGAGGATGTTAGCAATGCCTAGTCTATTGAAGTTTCTTTGTTAGCCTCTAGGGCTTCCTTTGTTTTTCTCCCTTTTCGTTGAGCTTTTTTGACCTGCGAATTCTCGTATTATTCCTCTATGTAAGATAGCTATTATAGATGAGCCAACTAATGCTCATAGCAATTGACGGCCTTTTTAGCCTTTTACTCAATTTGGAGGAATGCATTTAATGTCTTTGGGATCTTTTATTGTTTTTCTCTTTTTGGTTTATGTATGAGTTCCCATTATATTATTTACTTGTTTTGATATTGCACTAGTACTGTTTTACATGTTTGTTTGTTCTAGTCGATAGCCATATCTTGCATAATTGTGAATAATTTCGTAATGCAACTCGTAAGATATAAATCATATAATGTTGTATCATTTAACAGAACATATTACTAAAACAACTAAATTGAGATCTTTATTCATAAGTACTTTTTGTGTATAGCTATACTATATTTTCTATAATGATAATTCGTAAATAAAAGCAGCCATATGTTCGCCCTTTATGGCTTTTGACTATGATGGATAGACTTCAATCCAACTTTCCTTGGCAAAATAACTCTCGCCTTTACATTATTTGGCAGGATAAATCTTGTCTTCAAATGTAGCTTTGTTGGTGGACACAGTTTCATCTTCAAGCATAGTTTATTTGGCAGAAAGAGTCTCTCCTTTGAAGATAGACACATTAGCGGGATTAATCTCGCCCATAATTTGAATTTCATAGTAGGGGAAAAGAGGCTCTCTTTTCAACTTTTCATTTATAGAGTTGTTGTGATTGTATTCTAGGTCCAGGTTCAGTTTCACAAATTTCTCTCACATGCTTCTCCTAGTACTTGTAAAACTATCGTTACTGGCAGATAAGTTTTTAACCCATTTTTGACAGCATCGGATGTTACTTTCCTGAAAGAGGTTTTCGAAGCATGTTTCCTTCAATAGTCAGGGTGGTATTGACTAGTGGGGCTCTTAGGGCTACTTTCCTTAAGGCGCTAACATAGAACTCACGAGCTGCTTAAGCAAAGGTGGAAGGTAGAGGTTACAGCTTTTGGATGTTTCAAGGTAGGCCTTCCAAGGATCTCATTATATGCTAATCTACTATCTATGATTAAGAAGTGTATGTATTTATAGAATACAGTAGGCTCATCACTTATCTCCATGTCTAGTGTAATTTGTCTTATAGGCATCAAAGAATCTCTAAAGGGGTTCAGCCATGAGTACCTATGATTTTCTCCTTGATCTCCCTGGAGAAAGGTAGGTGTTCATCATCGTCATCCAATTCATACGACCTAGTAGGTCGATCATCATATTCCTCATCAAGTGGAGTGTTATGTGAGGTGACCTTATCCGAACACCTTTTTTTGGCAGGCCTATTCATGTGAAGCTACTTGAGCGGCCTTTTTGACAAACTATTATAGGTTTTTTACGCATGCACACTGGTATTATCATGAAAAGTGCTATTAATAGGATTAGTTTCATTTTCTTCAAATTTCTCATGTGTGCTTGCCTTTGTGTTTTTCATCTTTGCCCTCAAAGAAGCATTCTCCGATGTCAGTGCTTTCAAGCTTTCTGCCATCTCCTGAATAGTTTTGGCAGTAGATATTTTCTTTCGTAAGTAACGACACTATGAGGGAGTAATGTCAGCTTGCACTTTCATCGAATTTTCCTATCTATGCATCGTAGGATTAATGTCACTATATGGTGGACAATCACTACATTCTTCGACTTCTACCTTTAATGCTTTTTTCTCCTCTAGTTTCTTTTCAATCTGACTCATCATTTCAAATCTTAGAGAGTTCGAACTTTTTCAAATGTAACAAGATTTTGTGGTTTACTTTGTTCAAGTATTTCTCACAGAAGGTGCAAATTTGCTGACGATAAAAATTATATCAACAAGTTGTTTTGAAATTATCTTTAGGTTGTCTGTCCATTTGCATGCCTTCAAGAATCTGAAGTTTGTGGCCCACAATTGATTAAAACAATTTTGGGGAGATGTTTGTGGTGTAGAATATGTGGTTGAAGAGTGGCTTTCTATTCCAACAATGACTATTTGCTTGAAATTTTGGGATCAAAGAGCTGCTGCTTCTTCACGTTTAGATTTTCCAACATGATAGCAGAATTGTTACATGATAATTTGGATTTGGGGATTAGGGTTTAGATTGATACTTTGTGTGAGGGAGATTAATTTTGGACAAAATGGATTTCATGCTTTTTATATTTTTTGGGTTTTATTTAAAGTTGCATTTTGTTTATTTGGCAAAACCATGTTTGGAAGATGTTTGGGTTTTAAGACATGGCGATGAGTTGGCAGATGATTTAACATTTGGATGGATTTAACTGGCCATGTCAGATTTTCGTCATCCACATAGGTAGCACTTGAAATAGGTTTCATCCCGTGAGTGATGGAGTAGAAAGAACCGAAGTTCAACAACTAATGAAAAGCTTGATGAAGATCAATGAGCAAACCATGACATGGTCAAAAGTTTAGTGACCTTTCAAACATTTAACTCTTGTATATCTTGTACGATGTCTCTTCCCTCATCTATTTGGTATATTTCTCTCATTTTTCTTTTTTACTATATAAATATATATATTTTCTGGACTTATCTGGTGTATCACACAATTTGCATAAGTTATAACCGTGTTTCGACTAACGAAAATATTATAAAAATGCATAGATTTGGATGGATTCGTTGAATTTTTCTCTTAGTTGAGTTTATGATTTTCGATCTTGGTGGATGCATGCAACAATGGGTTTAGAATTAGTGGATTCCATGAGATTTGGTATTTAGTATTTTAATTGATAAGATTACATGATGCTAATTTGGGGACTAGAGGGAAGATAATTGCAATTAATCTTTAGAGAAAATTAGGTCTCATACGTCCTAAGTCAGAGAACTTTGACACATGCCTCATTTAAAAAAAAAAAAAAATGAAATATACACTTTCTTATAATAAGAAGCTCTTTGGGGGCAAAAATGTAAAATTAATTTATGCATTTTTCTCTATGATCTAAAGCCAATTGTTTTACCAAATTTGGACCAATTTTAAAAAAGACAAAATGATCTTTGAATATTTAGCCTTTGTTTGGATTCTATTAAAATGCATTTTTGAAAAAAAAAAAATGTATTGTGGAATAGTAATTTTTTTGAGAATGTGTAGTTAAAATTTAAGAAAAAATTTTGGATTTTCTTGCATTATTATTTTATTGAATAATATGATTAAAAATGAATTTTGAAAAAAAAAAATGTATTTTTAGTTTAACGAAACCCAAACAGGAGCTTAGTTAATTGAAAAAAACAAAAAACAAGTTGTAATAGATGTCTCAAACCTTTTAAAAAATGTGCAACGCGATCACAAATCTTTAATAAGTGCATAAGAAGACATCTAAGAATTTTCATCTTAAAATCTGTCCTTGACCAAAAGCAAATGTTTGACTATAATTTAACCATTTTTTTAGATGGGCAAAATAGTGTTTTAGTATTTAATTAAAACATTAAAAATAGAATAAAAAAAATATTTTTCACTTTTATCTTTTCGTTTCTATTTTTTTAATTAATTAAATTTTATAAGATTATTTTGAACTTTTAAAAATTGGTCAAATCAATGTTAGATATTTTACTTTTGATCAATCGACGAATTTTTAAATGAACGTAATTTATAAAAAGTTCATGACCTTGTTGTGCTTTTTTGAAAGGTTTGAAACCTTCGATGCATTTCCTTTATTCTAATTAAATAAATGTTAATAAATTATTTTACCTTTTGAAAAATATATAAAATTATGATCAAACGTGACTTTTTTGTCAAACTAACGAATTTTTGGACGAAAATTGTTCAAAGATCCTTTTATCAAACATTTTTTTTAAAATTCTGAGACTGTCCTGCACATTTTTTAAATGTTTAGAACATCCACTACAATTTTCCCTAAATATGAGTTGAGTTGCCTATTTATAGATAGTCTTTGATGTCGGTGGAAATTGTGAACCAAATCAGACAATTACAAAAAAATGAGTTGATTTGTCTATTTTTTAGAATCTATTGGATTTCTTTCCTAGATTTTTGGTCTATCTAAAATTTTGCTGATGCAGTAGTTGAAGTTCTGCAAAATCTTGATGTTATGTTCTTCACTGCTACTCCTCATTCTTTAGAACTGAAGTTCCGATTGAAGATAAATACTACTAATTTTGAAGTTCTAAACCTCGATTCTATCTTTGTTTGGTACTAAAAGAAGTTTCGCCAGATTCAACTGTGAGTCATGCTATCGTACTTTATAAAACATAAGAAAAGCTTCTAGTTTTGAGGTGCTGACTGGTTTTGGGGTTGTCCCTTAAAAATTTGTAAAACGTGATGTAGATTTAAGGAATTATCTAAATTTTGGTTGATTTAGCATAAATACAGATTTATTTTTATTTATTTATTTTTTTTTTTCAGCCGGATCTAATTAACAAAATGAGTAACAAAGTTTAAAAAATTTAGAAGGAAAAAAAAAGAAGATTTTTTTTTGCTTGTTTAATTGATTATGAATCTCAAGTTGCTATTATACAATAGGTAATTTACTAGTTTTCTCTAAATGCCAGCTTGCTATATTCATCAAGAATTTGACGTCGAAGTGATTATTCTGCAAGCAAGTGTTACCAAGAAATTCACAAAGAAGAATACAAGATTAACGCCGAAAAACACAAAGAATACGTCTCTAAAGTTTAAGAAATCTTATAATAATCAACAAC
>CAIGRB010015103.1:27179-39973 GCA_903798255.1 Fraxinus quadrangulata
GATAACCGTAGCCAAAGTTATTGCCAAATTATCGAAACACGTCACAATCACCAAAATTACCCGATCACTTGTCATCCTTGCGCCGATCCGCCAACTCGTAATACTTTAGAGCCATTAACGTATTATCTGACAACTCAGCGTCTGACTCGGACCCTCCTGCATCACAATCTTGAGTTTGTGTGCCTGGAAACTTATTGGATATGGCTTATGCTGCTCTACTTTCACTTACTCAAACACTAGAACAGATCCTGGGTTCTCGCCATGAAATTCGATTTTTTCATGGCGAGAAGCAGATCAAATCTCTCCATGAAAAGCTTAGCTTCTTGCTATCATTTCTGGAAGATTCTTCACACAAAAATACTGAATCAATGACATGTTTGGAAGCAAGAATAAGAGATGCAACACATGAAGCAGAAGATAATTGAATTGCATATCCCAAAATCTGCATCCCAAGGGGTTTTCAGCCGTTTTTGGGAAATAATTACTTGACTGCCCGTGTTCCATAATTCTGAAAGGTGCATGGAATTAGAGCGTCATAGTTTTAAGGAAAAATATGAAGACTTACAGAAGGTAATAAAGGAGATTGATTCCATTTCGGAAGAGGTGGAGAAGATGAAGGCCATGAACGACATAGAAGGTTCCAGTGCTGATGGCTTGATGCAAATTAAGGATCCGCTTAGTGCGATAGAAGGCATTGGTAAGACTAAACTGACTAAAAGTACATTCCTTTGTTAAAATTCATCACATTGCACTTGATTACTACAGCGATTTACTGTTAGAAGTTAGTTGTTATTTATTGCTTGAATTTCCGTACAAGTTGAATTTCACTATGATTTAAATCTTAAAAATAAAAAAAAAACAGAGAGAGAAGTTGAATGGCAAGTACAAGATAGATACAAGTTTGTTAAAATGTTACTTAGAAGAAATATTAGTTTTCTTAAACTTTTGAAAAGAATATAGCAAATAATTTAAGAAAGCAATTTTTTTTTTTTTTGAGTCCATTCAATCAAAATCTTTTTCTCAATCTTTTCAATCTCGATTCTATTTCAGAAGAGGTGGTGAAGACTAAGGACGAAGGGGACGTACAAGATCTGCAATCAAGGAAATCATTGCATGCTACTTCATCAAAATCTTCTTCCTATAACAAGAATGCGATGGTAGGATTCGAAGATGACTTGCTCCAAATTAAAGAACGACTGGTCGGGCAATCCTCTATGTTGAAATTCATTTCAATAGTTGGGACGGGAGGCATTGGCAAGACAACACTTGCAAGAAATATTTACAATGATTCATATATTGAACATCACTTCGACATTCGGGCCTGGACAACTCTGTCTCAGGAATATCGTGTGCAAGAACTGCTTGTACACCTTCTAAAATCCATGGGAGACCTCACTGATGGAATGAATCGAAAGGAAACGGATGAATTAAAAACCCTAGTATATCAACGTTTGAAGGGCAAAAGATATCTCATTGTTATGGATGATGTGTGGGATGACAAAGTCTTAGATGAATTCAGAAGGATATTCCCGGATGACAATAATGGAAGTCGGATAATTTTGACTACTCGGCTATCCAGCGTCGCTGTTTATGCGGACTCTTCTAGCCCTATTCACCATCTGAGTTTTCTGATTCCCGAACAAAGCTGGAATCTTCTCTGCCAGAAGGCGCTTGGGAAAGAACGCTGTCCTCCTGAACTTGAGGAAATTTGGAAGAGGATAGCAGAAAAATGTGGAGGACTTCCACTTGCACTCGTTGCCATTGGTGGTGTCCTCTACAAAGCGGAGAAGACACGAGCCAATTGGGAGTATGTTGCAGAAAATGTAAAATCTGCAGTAACTGGAAATGATGATGATTTCATGGAGATACTGTCATGGAGTTACAACCGCTTGCCTCATCGTCTTAGAGCATGCTTCCTTTATATGGGAGTTTTCCCTGAAGATTATGTGATCCATGTCTCCCATCTTATCAGGTTATGGGTTGCTGAGGGATTTATAAAGCCAATTGCACATAATAGTTTGGAAGAAGTGGCAAAACAGTATTTGGAAGAACTTATTAGTAGAAATCTAATTATGGTTCGTCACCAAGTTTACGGTGGTGAAATCCAAACCTGCAGCATGCATGACATCATGAGAGAACTGTGCGTGAAGAAAGCTCAGGAGGAAAAGTTCCTTTACATCTCCAATCATGTAGTTGCGATTCCTAGGGAAGTCCTGAAAAATCACCGTCGCCTAAGTATTCATAGAATATTGCGGTATGACATTAAAGACAGATATCGTTCTACTTTCCGTTCACTTCTATACTTCTCATGTGGTCTATCGTCAAATTATACATGTTTTCAGCTGCTCAGGGTGTTGGAAGCAGGCAATATATTTTTCCACGAGTTTCCAATTGAAATAGTAAAACTTGTTAATTTAAGGTATATTGCTTTGTTAGGCTGTAGGAAATTCATGATTCCTGCCTCAATATCTAAACTTTGCAATCTTCAGACCATGATTGTTTTTCAAAGTGATGATAGTGAAATATTGTTCTTACCACCGAAACTCTTGAAGATGCCACAGTTAAGGCATCTCTTGTTCGATAAAGGTGTCTTTCTTTGTTCTCCTGGTCCACAAAAAGCGAACCTACAAACACTTTAAAATTCTGGATCCAGGCATTTGATAAAGCAACATTAGTTATAAACTCTCTAGCCAAAACTGTTTTAAATAATGACACCTAGACAAACTAAAACACAAATAGACCAAACTCGTACTCATGCCATGACACTTCGCCCCAGGACACTTCAACAACGCGAAGTCAATTTAGTTACAAAGCATCGCATGAAAACCGAACCAATTAATAATCTCATAACAAAACCTACAACCTTTTACCAAGCAAATAAATTTGAGAAATGGCATAAGGCCATGTCAAAAGAAATTAATTCCTTGTGTTACAAAATTATTTGTTCGTTTGAAATACCACGAGTGTAAGATTCGTTATAGTAAAATGAATTTTGAGTCCAAGTATTATTTTTACAGAGATTGTATTGGTTCAAATTCAAATCAACTTAGTCTTAACTAAATAAAAAAATGAAAATTTGTGATTTTTCTATAAGTTGTAATCAACTAATTTATATATATGAATGCAATACCTAAATTAATTAAAATCAATGCGAAATTGTGATTAATGCAAGTTTTATGAAAATATAATAATGAAAAATGCATTAGGATCCTGAATCCTCTTAAATCAATCTCCCATAACCCTGCACCTTATGAATTTGACAACAAGATTAAATTTTGAAAATTAATATTCCTAAATTGTTTAAGATCTCTCTTAAATAGAGTTATACATATCTTCACATGTGACTTGACTATATTTTTATGATAGATGCAAACATATAAGAAAGTATTAAAGATTTATAAATACATAAAGATAACATAAGGCATAGTGATATATTTCTATCACATATCTAACTTATTTTCAATTTTTCGAAAGTAAAACAACACAAAATACTCATCCAACAATTGCACATATAATTATAGAGAAAAATAAATCTATGACAATAATTCAAAAATTGAAAACGTGCTTTGAATTTTTAAAAAAAAAAACGAAGAGTTAAATGTTCATAATACAAGATTCATCGTGATCCTAGCACTAAATTACTTTAGCCTAATATGCTAAGAAGAAGAAGAAAACAAAATAAATAAAAATAGTTCATCACTCGAAAATTCTTGGATTTGATCTTGCTTTGTTCTTAACCTCCCCTTGCTATCAACTGTCCAATACTAATTTAGAATTGATAAGTTGTTTATATATCCCCTCAAAATTGTCCCAAAAGTCTCCAAAAATGTACAAAGAATCCTCCAAGAAGAAGTTTCCTTGTTGAAGAATAATTCGAAAAATGGAAAAAAATCCCTAATCGCTTTTTGCCTGGGTAATTGCCCAGCACAAAATTGGGCTGTCACCCAAGCCAAGCAATTGGTCCCTGCTTTGTGTTTTTCAAGGCTGGTGATCACCCAGCTTCTATAATTGGGCTGTCACAATTATAAAAAAATTTCAAAATTTGTAATTTAATCCTTTTCTTTATTATCTTTTCGATTTTGATCTTCCACTCTCCATTCCACCTATTTTTATCCTTCAACTTCTATTCATGTGCATATTAGTCCCTAAACATCCATCTAATGGCCAAGTTGTGCCTTTTTTTTTTTTTCAATTGCTTAGAAAATGCTCCAATACCTAAACAATTAAAAGTTAAGTACAAATTTACATTTTGAAGATATCAAAACTTAGTAATATGGGCCATATAAGTGCACAAAACGCACTTATCAAATACCCCCCAAACTAAAACATTTATTCATCCTCATCAAAACAGAATTTAGGCATAAACCATAATACTATCCTAAACAAATCACAAGTAACAGACTCAATGTTGAAATGCTTACTATATGCCTTGGGTTTGAATTTAAGTAACACTTTAAAAAGATCTTAATAATATCAAAAAATAAATTTTTACTTATTGGATGCTCGGCCTCCCATGTGAGTGTGATTAGCCAATATCGGACACGCACCCATACTAGAACACAAACAATCAAGTGATGTTAACTTACACATAATTCAAATCCTTTCGTTATCAATTTTTTTCTCACACCTCTCGTAGAAAATCACTCCTTATGCATTTCTATCTAATCCCGAGATATTTTTAGCACACGTGGGTTCCTAAGAATCATTACATTGTATTATTTCACAAAATGTGATGATGATTAGATACTTATAAACCTTGAAGGAAGATGGTAAGTAAAATCACACCACTAGTTTCTGGAGTTCAAATCTCTAAGTCTCTATCGAGGCACATCCTGCTTTCAATAGTCTAAATCTCTTTTTCTTTCTTTCTCCATGAACATATACATTGATTGTGTTTATTTTATTTTTTTACATTTTATGTGTAAGATTTCTCTCCATTAAGTTTTCTAAATGACTCACGTAGCGATCTTTAGCTCGATGACTACCAAGTTAGATGAAAATAAGGCACTAGGTTTTAGGGACTCTAGAAGACTTATTAACTCGAGTAATGAAGGCTAATGCGTTCCTTCATGACAATATTGCTGAGGAAATTTATATGGGATTCACAAATAAAGTCAATTCTAACTTTCTTTGTAAATTAAACAAATCATTACACGGCCTAAAGCAGACATCACGTGCATGGTTTCTCAGATTGAGCAATTTTTTGTTTGCTCTCGGATTCGTAAATTTCAAGTCCGACCATCCTTTATTTTTTGCCTTATAAAGTTCACAAAATTTTAATTCTTGACACGATATTGTGGTTACAGTAACTTCTGAAGCCATTATTAATCAATTTGTTGATAAGTTATAGAAGGTTTTTCCTATTTGTAATTTAGGGCCGTTAAGTTTCTTTCTTGGTCTCAAAGTCATTCGAAAATCTGATGGACTTCTTTTATCTCAACGTAAATATGTGAGAGATTTATTAGATAAAACTAAGATGGAGGGCGCCAAACCGTATTCTACACGATGGCAAGTGCACCTACCTTGTCAAAGACCATGGGTATTCCACTAGAAAATGGAGATGTCTATCGGCAAACAGTAGAAGCATTGCAATATAATACCTTAACGAGACCTGCTATTTCATTTTCAGTAAATAAATTTGGCCAATTTATGTACTGTGTCCTACTGATATTTAGTGGAAAGTGGTCAAACGGTTATTATGCTACTTGAAGGACACAATTTCCTACGGTCTCTCTATGGTATAATCTTTTTTCATTACAATTACATTGCTTTTTTCATAATTTAGTCTCATGGGCAGCAATGAAACAACCCACCATTTCTAGATCCGCAATCGAAGGTGAATATATAAGGCATTGGCAAATGCTACGACCGAGGACATTTGGTTATCTTCTATTTTAAAAGAAATTGGTTTTGGTTTGGACAAACTGACAACTTTTTGATGTGCCAATATTTGCGCCATATATCTTTCTTCAAATCGAGTGTTTCATGCACATGCTAAACATATAAAATTTGATTATCATTTTATTCGTGATCGTGTAGCGAGAAAAAAATTTCAAGTTCGATTCATATCTACTCATTATCAAGTGGCCGACATATTTACCAAGCCTTTGCCTACCTATCAAATTCGTACTATGTTTAAAGGCTACTCCGATGTAGGCTTGGCGTGGGGAGGTAGGAAATAAAGATAATTACTGCTTTATTCTTAGCTAGAGTTAGTTTATTTTCTTATGATTTGTACTTTACTAGTCAATAATTAACTATAAACGAAATAACTTATAGTATGGTTCTGGCCCGACTAACCCTTAATCCTTTCAGACCTTTTTTTCCTGTAGTCACTCTTGATCCTACTAAATTGTGTACTCTTCGTACCAAATCCCAACTCCTGGTATGTGACCTTGGCCCTCTAGAATTGTGTGCTCCTCACATGAGCCCCCGATCCCTGGTATATTACCTTAACCCTACACCAGCTCCCGATCCCTGGTATTATTTATCTCCGATAAATTAGATGGTTTAGTGTTTGATCAAAAGACCTCCTGTTTTTTGATTTTGTGGTTTGATATGGAACAATATGGCTTGATCAACAAAATATATTTTGAAAAAAATTTATGGATCAAATAACATGTGGTGGTTGTATTTTAGAATCAAATAATGTTTTGGATCATCAAGTCCGAATCTAGATCTTTTTCTTGTATTTCCTTGACTTATTTTTGGACTCTATCAACCCCAAACTATACTTACCATAACTTGGACTATTCTAAACATATTTTGACTTGGGAAATTGTCAATTACAAAATAGACTTTACAATCTCCCCTTTGTCATTCCGTGACAAAATCGTATTTATTTCAAAGTCAAAACTACCCAAAAATAAATATTCCAAAATTTTCTTCATACTTGGTTGACATGTTTCCCCAAATAACAAAGGAAAGACAAGTCATAGTCATGTAAAACACAGAGAAGAAAGAGTAAAAATATGTACATATATAATGATACAAAAACATGTAGTATGAGAATTAAAAAAATTTCAATTTTGAGACCAATTATTGTTTTATTTTTTTTAAGAGTTTTCAATTTTATCATTATGAACAGTTATTTGCTTACTTATACATACATAATTCATAAAAAATAAATGTTTGCCACATAAGTTATTTTAAACCTAAATAGAGTAAATTATGCCTATGTTTGACACCAATCTATTTCTCATTCGATTTCTCATTTTTTTCTCTTTCTTCATTTCAACCACTCATTTTATCAATAAAATAATATTACACATAAATCCAAAAATTCTCCTTACTTTTTAACCACACAATCTTTTATCAATCACTATTCTAAAAATTATTTTCAAAGAAAATGGGTGTCAAACAGCCCCTATATAAGCTACACGTGTGAAAAGTTCCACTAAACTTCTGTAAGCAAGTTTTAGAACTTTANACTATTCTAAAAATTATTTTCAAAGAAAATGGGTGTCAAACAGCCCCTATATAAGCTACACGTGTGAAAAGTTCCACTAAACTTCTGTAAGCAAGTTTTAGAACTTTAAATCAATGAGAAAGGACATGTAAAAATCACTCGTGAATGAATATATACCTCAAATTATAAAGTCAAATCCAATGCTACTAGGATCTTAAATAGAAAGGCTCATATTGATTTTTCCATGTATAGTTTTCTGTCTCCCCTTATATATATATATATATATTCTATTTTTTTCTTTTATGTCTTATGTGCATCTCTTCTCCGTCAAGCGTTAAGATAATCCTTGTAACGAGTTTTGAGTTGAGACTTCAAGTCAGTTGACCATAGGACATAGAAACCTCACACGCTTAATTGCTCGAGTCAAATAGGCTTCAGAGAAGGGTATAAGATGAATCTCACTTTTTCATATATGGGGAATATACTAAAGTTTAAGTCAATCTAGTTAAATGTTATTATGCATTCAAAGTAAATTCACTACACAAATAACTGTCATTCCAAATCTCAAACATGCGGTTAAAATCCACAAGAATCTAATGTGTGCAGTGCATAAAATACATGTAACAAAATATACCAAGTACTCGAAAAAAGTTCTAAACAAACTAATAAAAATCTCATTTACCATACATGAACTTTACTAGTACTTGATAACAAAATAAAATGTCTAAAAACAATTCTTTTTTTTAAAAAAAAAACTTTTAATTTTAATATTTATAATAAAGAATAAAGTGAAAGGAAAATCCTAATATATCGTGAATGTAAGTGCTTGCATGAATATATAGCAATCATGAATAATGCAGATGCTGCACCTAAGTACCTAATCAATGAGGCACATAAACGCTCTTACATGCAAGAGCACCGTGATCAGATTCATAATTTTCAAATCACTCTTCTTAACCCAAACTTTCCTAAAAACAGAATTAATCGTAGTCAATTGTGTTAACATCTCGGTCACATGACTAACCTAACTACTAAGGAAGTCAACCTGACTAAAGATATTCAAACTTGTATTCCTTTTCAAAAGTTTGTGACACCTAGGTTATGTATCCAAATTCACCACAATTATGACATGTAGAGATAAACCTAAGTCTAAATATACATGGTTGCTGATATTGATTTCTGGCTGTTGGTCTTACGACGTCTAGTAGGCCTATGTCCTAAGAACTCCTTTTTCTTGGATTCAGGGTTTGCAATATACCTTGGTAGGGACAAAGGTGGTCTTAAAAGTACTGGTAGTATTATGATCAGTCTACTTATATCCTAGACCTTCTTTATTTTCAATAGGCTTATTTAGCCCTAAAAGATTGTAAAGTTTCTGAGTTCCATTCGAGGAGGAATGAAGTTGAACATTGAATTTCTCAAGGTCGCTTGATAGGGTTTCAACCTTAGTTACTAAATTCTCATTAACTACTCTTTACTTACTAAGGTACGAGTTTTTTTTTTCTCTCTCTCTCTAGCTCAATCTTATGTAACTTCTTAAAAGCAGCACTATTCACTTTTTTCAACTTAAGGCAATCTTAAAGTAGCTCATCAAAGACCTCATATATGTCACGCTCCTCTTTCGACCCTTTATGTGAAGCGTCAGTTTCTCTATATCCTCAAGTGACTCACTCTCCACCACAGAAGTGAACGCCACATACTTCTGAGTCCCATCATGAGAGGACTTCATATTTTCATTATCTAAGCTAGAGCCATCATCAGTGAAAGTAGCATTTATAGCTTTGCCTAAGTCTCTTTTCATGTTAGGACACTCAGATTTCACTTGCCCAAAACCCTAGCACTTATGACACCTCACATACCTCTTCCAATAATCTCTCGTATCACTCTTTTCACGTTTATATTTCCTAGATATTCTAGATTCACCCTTATAACTCTCAAAAGATCCATTCTTATTCTTAAGGAATTTCTTAAATTTCCTAACAAAGAACGCAAGGTCCTCATCTTTAAGTTTTTCATCATCAGATGTATCATTCTTAGCTTTCGTAACTGTATTGAGGGCTATGGATTTTTCTATCCTAGAGTAAGGTAGGCTAAGATCATATGTTTAGAGAAATCGTACGAGTTCTTTAGTGTTAATTGCATCTAGGTGTTTACTCTATGCAATAGCAGTCACCTTAGATCTAAATTTCTCAAGTAGGGATCTCATCACTTTTCTCACAATCTTAGCCTCTGGAATTCGCTCACTTAAATTGAAGTTAGAGTTGACTATATCATTAAGTTTAGCATAGAAATCATCAAAAGACTCATCATATTTCATTCTAAATTCTTCAAATCTAGTAGTCAACATTTGAAATTTGGAATTCTTTGCAGTCTTGGTTCCCTCATATGTGATTTCTAGAATATCTCAAACTTCTTTAACAATCTCGCACATCGATACACATCTAAACTCTTCAGGTGACACAGCCATAAATAAACCATGAGGGCTTTACTATTCCAATTAAATTAATCCAAATTAGCTTTAGACCAAGTAGAAATATCGGAAGGGGTAACTACACCTGCAACAGTAGTAGTAGGGATAATCCAACCATGCTGAATACTCAACAAAACCTGCTCATCCAAAGACTTCAAGAAATCTCTCATTCTAACCTTGTAATATGCATAATAGTCCCATAAAAGTAAGAATGAACCTACAATGATAGACTCATCTAGACAAATGGTCAAGGCCCGCAAATAACCTAATCAAGATTTTTAATCAATTTAAATAATATTTAGACCCTAGAAAGTGCACATCAAAAATAAAAGTAGCAATTAAAAGTAACAAGTCACTTTTTAATTATTTCTAGATGGTTAATCAATCACGTCATTTATCCTATATTGAATTGTCACAATTTGTAATATGAAAATAGTAAACAACACCAAATTAATCACGAAGAAAACCCTTGTAAAAAGGATCAAAAACTTAATGCACTTTGTCAGTTAATAATCCACTATAAACGAAACAACTTACAGTGTGGTACAGACCCGACTAACCCTTAGTCCATCTTTGACTTTATTTTCCTATAGTTACTCTTCTCCTACTATACTGCATGCTCCTCAAATCCCAATTCCTGGTATATCACCTTAGCCTTCTGGACTGCATGTTCCTCACACCAGCTCTTGACCCTTGGTATATAACCTTAGCTCTTCTGAACTGCGTGTTTCTGCATCAACTCCCGATCTCTTGCATCGTTTACCTCTAGTGGATTAGGTGATTTGGTGTTTGAACAAAAGGCTTCCTTTGTTTTGATCTTGTGGTTCGATATTGAACAATATGGATTTATCAACAGAATATGTTTTGGATCATCAACTATGAAATAAATTTGTTTCCACACGTAATGGGACATCCATGGGGTTAAGTATTTATAAGGAAAAGTGTTTGAGATGCAAAGGATTTGAAAATCAATGTCTTAAGCAAATAGGGATTTCTGGACGTCGACTACCACTCAAACGCTAGCTAGGGAAATGCATCCTTCTCGACATCAACTTCTTCAAGTCCAAATCGTAATCTTCTTCTTGTATTTCTTTGATTTCTTTTTGGACTCTATCAACTCCAAACTATACTTACCATAACTTGGACTATTTTAAACCTATTTTGATTTTGATTACAATATAATTAAATCGTAATACAAATCTAATAAATTATCATTTTTGTCTTTGAAAATTGCTAATTACAAAATAGAGTTTAAAATTATAAC
Source organism: Fraxinus quadrangulata (assembly GCA_903798255.1). Lineage (NCBI taxonomy): Eukaryota > Viridiplantae > Streptophyta > Magnoliopsida > Lamiales > Oleaceae > Fraxinus > Fraxinus quadrangulata. The sequence continues at coordinate 38,322 of CAIGRB010015103.1, forward strand.
AAAAATGACATAATGCCTTTAGTGAACATTTGAAGTTTGACTCTACTCTTCACAAAACAACAGTTTGTCGTCTTCAAATTTTAACCAACGAAACTCTGCCGTTTGTGAAGAATCATTTAATTCAATTCTTCAAAAATCAAGTGTTTTTTCTAATAAATATAAAACATGACATGCCAACCTTTTTTATTTTTTATTCCAAATATTAGGAATGTTAAAATGTAGAAATGTTGTCAATTAAAATTTTCAAAGGATTAATAACGATATTCTTTTCTCAACCAACTCATGTACGAACTCAAGATAAGGTTAGCGTGAAGCCTCATAATCAATGTTGAGCATAAACAGTGAGCAAATATACCTTTAACTGATTTTACCAGCAGTTCTACATCAGGAAAAATGATATCAATGCACACATGAACGAAAATATAAAACATAACTTCACAACCAATAAATAAAGATTACGTGAACTATTGAATATATCTAAAAAACAGTATATTTAGTTAAAGGTTCACCAATCAATTACTGCCATGTATCATTGATAGAAAAGACTTCATTACCCCTATGATTTCATTAGAAATCTATAAACAGGTATAATTGGGACCAAAGAAAGGCATGCAAATATGAGCATCGTCCTTTCAAATAGTCACAAAATTGTCCAAATATGAGTCAAGCATAAGTGGATCTTGTGAAATTCCCAGTGATTATCACAAAAATCGTGATATTGATGCAAAGAGGGAATGTGAAGAGTTCAAAGAAGAAATGAACAGTGTTGTTAATCGATATCACACAAAAAAGAAGACATTGAAATCACAAAGGAATGGTAAACGAGCCGACAATAAGTCAGAATTGGAAAATTGCTGGATTTAAGGTAATTCAAAACCTAAATTCCCTCAAATTAAGTTTATTGACAATAAGAATGAAATAACATGTCCTCATTGTAATGCTTTGATCATACAAGCCATAATAGCCGTTAATGGCTTTAGTCTCATGCCTGTGGATATCAAAAGTTCGGCAAATATTCTAGCATTCCATCAAATGCAAACTTATCATCCATAGACCCCGAACTCGATCCTTATGGTTACACTAGAGATACTTGAGTCCCACGAGGATAGATTACTCTAGCAGTGAAGCTAGGCGAGGAACCGTGGTACTAGGATATATATTTTTTTATTATTGATAGTAGATCCGCTTAAGATGGAATCCTAAGAAGACCTTCTCGAAAACAAATGAAAGTAGTAATATCAATTTGCGAGTTATTGTCGAAAATTCGACTATCTCAATTGAAAGAAAAATAAAATTAATAGAAAATGAAATGCAATATATGAAGCGAGATATGTCAAAACAAATCTCCTTAGACAGATTTTGCCCCCCAATAAAGTGTAAACGAGAGTGGTATGAAGCACCACTCTAGTGGTGGCTAGTTCGCTAGCCTTTGACTAGCCAAAGTTCGCCAAGTTGAAGATCGCTTATTAATTATAACTTGTTCACACATCCCACTATATAAACATGTATTTTTTCTTGCAAACTTTCGATGTGAGATTCCTAACCATATATAAGACACTTAAAAATAGGCATATCAACTTGTGGACCTATATTGGAGACTTTTTCAATTTATCCAAATTATTGCAATGGCCTACATCATTAAATATCACATT
>CAIGRB010015113.1:9901-23178 GCA_903798255.1 Fraxinus quadrangulata
TCGATAATATTATTCATTCCTGACAAATATAACTACAGTAAATTAGTTTTTGATTATTCAATTGTCCTTGAGTCCTCTGAAAAAGAATTACCTCTAAAAATGTGAATTTGAACCAGCTAATTGTGTTGCTTTGGTCGATCATTCAATAATTCAGAGACTCACGTTCATCTTCTTCTTTTGTGGTTTGCAAATCAGATCAACTGACAATCTAATTATTCTTAATTTTGATTAAGCCTAGTATAGTGGGGGTAGACTCTGACAAATCTTTCCCCCAGTTTTTAGGATTTTACTTGGTCATATGATTTTGAAGTTGACTATACTCTAACTGGACTTGAATTTTTTGAAGCAGAACTCCAGTATTTACTGAAGAAGTAGTTGGGGAGAATGGAGAGGCTGAAGTGCCGCCTCCCGAGAGGTCCTTCTGGGCTAAATATGTGAGTTCAAATATAGGGATACCATTATATTTTCGTCTTATTCTTTGAAAAATTCGTGCAATAGCGAAAAAGCCATATACATATTTCTTACCCCTTTTTGTAATCCTCTCAGTGGATGTACTTGATCCCTCTTGGGCTCATCGTCATGAATGCCATCACCCAAGCCATGAACATGGCTGAAGAACAGGGTAATGGGCAACCGGGCACTCAAACGCAACAGGCAGTGGCAGGAGCTCAACGTGGTCAGCCTACTGCAGTGCGAAGAAGATAACTCTTTCTTAGTAATTTTCTAGAATGTATCTTTAGCGAAACCTTTCCAATTTTATGTACTCTATTTTTAACCTTTCATCCTTTAGTTCATCATCGTCCCCACCCCACCCGCCCTGCCAACAAGAGAAGTGGATACAGCCTTTAGTTGTCTACATATAGAGCTTGGATTTCAATGGAGGACCTGTTTGGGGGTTGCAAATGGGTAAAAAGTGCATACAAGTATTTGCCAGTGTCCTCGAATTATGAAATGGCACACGGAACCACTTGGCACTTTTGAGCTCAAGTCTTCTTCTATTTTTATCTTTTCTTGAATATTGAGATGATGTCTGTTTTCTATGGGGATTTGTATTGTTGGTCTGCAACCTCTTTTCTATAGAACAAGAAGCTGGTCTTCAAGTGATATTTCAACTTTTCAAGTTTGTAGCAAGTTAGTTTTCAATAGATGGAATTCATCTATTTAACCACTAAAGTCAATAAACAGTTGATCTTTAGGAAAATTAAAAAGAAAATAGAAAGAAAAATAATTCAAATAAAAAGGGAAAAGATCCATCTATATTCAATCCCCATCTATTGAAAATAGTATTCTAAATGTTGTTCATGTTTGGCAAATAAGTAATTACGTGATAAAATTTTGCTAAATTTTATTAACTTTTAACCAGTTAAACTTTAATTCCGAACAAATATTTTCATTAGATCCACAATTTCTTGATCTTTTATCATGGAAGCGTACCCTTTTAACCACACCAAGCTCATTTTCTCCTCGTCAAATGTCCATCGACAAGGCCATTCGTCCCAAGTCTTAATATCCTTCAACTTCTCAATCAGATCATTCGGTAGCACCGCGTGTGAGACGACCTCTCGCGAGACTTCTACTGATTCCTCGGTTTCCGATGCCATTCTATCTCGTTCTTTAAACGGACACAATGTGGCTAGCCTTGGAAGTGTCTTCTAATATTTCACCTATCTTCCCTCTATATATACAAGCATCAAACCTCAAAAAAAAAATCCATATTTAGTAAAAACATAAATGGCAAGGTAATATACAAGGTATGTTACTTTTTATCATCAGATAAACAAGGTAAAAGCTAATTGTCAAGATTATGCACTTACCATTCATATATCTGGCAAGTAAATTTGCACTATTGTGCAGCTCATATATATTTAATGTACGGTATTGGACTCTGTTGTAGAAATAGAGAAGATAAAATTTTGACCAAATTTCTTATTTGATCGAGTTTAATAGTCTAAATTAGCTATGAAATATTCAATACGACATGTTTGGTATGTTCAATATTTTTCTTTCCTGAATTTTGTCCGTTCAAAATCTAATATCAGCGTAATCACACAAACAAAATTTAAAGTTTAGGTAAGGTGTATGATATACGCAGAGAGATTAAGTTCCTATTTGGTGAGGATTAAAATTAAATTTGTAATATAATTTAATAAAAATTGATAAAATGTGATTGAAAAGTTGTGGGTGTCATAAAATGTGGTTAAAATTATTTATTTTGACTTAGATTAAAATCTATCTACCAAACAGGGTAAAAGATTTTCTTGGTTAGGGATCGATTGCTACATGTGTTATATTGTTTTAATAATATTTTGATAATTGACCCTGCTTCATCCCCATTATTTTTAAAATGCATTTCTCTCTTTTCTTTTCAATCATACATTTTCAATAAAAAAAATATTACACTCAAATTCAAAAAATTTCTTATTTTTTAGAGCCAAGCAACATGTAGACAAAAGTGAACATCATTCATAATTCTATTTTTTAATCATACATTTTTCATCAATGTACAATTCAAAAATACATTTTTAACCAAAAAGGGACCTCAAACATGCACTTAATATGTAAATTCCTGCCAAGTGTCAACGTTGGAAAAACAGTTTTGGATGATGAAACCATTCTTTGAAAAGAACGAGTTTTTAAATACTAATTTTTTGGAAAATGTATGGTAAAAAAAAGAATTTACGTAAAAAAATATTTTATTGTGAGAATGTGTAATTAAAAATGAGTATAAGAAAAAAATAATAAAATTTGAAATAATGATTGTCAAAGGACTTGTGTTCTTTCCCCTTTCATACAAAATCTCATTTAGTTTGTAATATTTTAACTTCAAAATCTTATATTTTCTTATAAAGTATTACAATATTTATCTCATCTTATTCTTCAAAAAAAAAAAAAAACCATGAAATAATGAGCACTTTTAAGTTTTAACAATACCTTTAAAAAAAAAAAAAAAATTGATTCCGTTTCTTTCCAATTTATGCTATTTTCGTGCGTGCACGAATTTGCATACTTTGAATGATATGTGCAACTCCATTGTTGCACGTACGGAGGTGCAGAGAATTTGGTAGTAGGAAGGTTTGCAGTTGTACTATTTGAATCGGGTTAACCAACATGATCGACCTCCCCAACATTTGAATTTGGTCAACTACATGATCGCCCCCCCTATATTTACTATTTTCAGCACTAACTGTTGCCCTTTAGGTACCCAGAGGCTAGGTCGGGATGGGACAATTTGGGGTCGGTCTCGGGTGAGGAAGAAATCAAATGAGGTTGGAAAGAACGCAAGTGAGGAAGAAGATGAAGTTTTTTAGACACAATTCTTTCAAAATCTAAGACCCACAATATCAGCCAAAAAAGATCATCTCAAATACCAAAAATATGAGCTAGAAAAGCACTGCATTTAGTAGCTTTAGAGGAATACATAAAAATCGGATCCGAATTGAACATATATTTGGCTTCCTTGGAAGCACAAGATGCAAAGCATTACAACAGAATTTTTGTATTCTGAGTACAAAAATACAGTCGAATTTGAACAATTACAATGTTGGAAATACTTTCCCAGAAAAGTCGATACACACTCAAAGTTCATCCTGCAACACAGAGCAAAAGGAAGATTTATGTAGTGAGGTTTCAATTTTCTTATATCTTTCAAATAGTAGGGTCTGAATCGACCCAAAAAGAAACATAAAAGCTAAAAATACTGCTTTAACAAGAAGCTATTTGTATATTAAGTTTGACATCCTTGTTGACAGATGGGTGATGTGGCAAGATTGTGATGGTTGGCTTATGTGTGAGATGTGTAAGATGGTTCGATAAGATAGGATGTAAACCAGGATGTACATGCAACAAGATTGTTCTAACAAACACGGTGCATCTACCTATCTTACTATGGATGGAAGATGCATTCTACGGATTAAAGAAGACCGACACGATGGTTTAACTAGATTATTAAGTCATCCTGTAAGATTACTCTTGGTAGTTTCAATATCCTCTTTTTCGAAACAAAAGTACTCCACCACCTCTTAGCCTATGCAATTTAAAGTTCCAGATACCCGAGAGTAATCTTAAATGAAATTATTGAGTATCAGCTTACATGTTCAGTTGAATTAGTAACAAGATTTTTCAAAATATATACACAGATCTAGGCATATAAACAAAGAAATGTAAGAAGTTAATAGAAGCTTACATGATAATCATCGTCCACGTAATCACGGCGATGCTGCAAAATAGATATTCAGAGATCAGATGTTATATTTCATATGAACAAGGGAAAAATGTTTAACTCGCAAAAGTCAGGGCATATAATTTCAAGTATGTAATATGTACATGTATGGAAACAATAAAACAACTGAAATGCACAACAACTGTGTCCACTCTCTAAAAGGTTAAGCTTTTAGATTAAGTCGGTCAGTCTTGCCAACACCCATTTATGAAAATTGTACATATGTCAAGAATTTGATGAAAAACTGAATTCAGCCTACATGTGAGAAGGCGTTTCGAAGACTAAATGCATGCTTGTCAAAAATTATAATTGATCATAAATAGTGGGTCCCAAGGAATGTGTGCTTAAAATATAGGTAAAAAATTGTGGTACTACGAAATGTGTGAATAAAAATAGAGTTTGACCAATTATAAGCAATTATAATTTTTGAAAAGCATGTGCTAAATTTAAATAACTATGTTCTCTTAAAACATTTAGATGACACTGTTCAAGAGAGCAAGACACTAACCTTCTTGTATCTGTCTCTGTAATGGTCTCTGTGTCTATGTCGTCGATCATTATCCCTTTCTCTTCTCCTCCTTTCACCTTCCTCTCTTGCTCTTTGGGCTTCCTGCATACAAAGTCACACACTTTTGAGGGTCTTCATTTATTATCTGAAACTGATAAGTAATTAACGGAAATGGTTAGGCTGAAACCTCTTCCTCTTTTGCTTTTCTCACTTTCTCTGCTTCCTCAAATGCCTCTTTTTCAGCCTAAAACATCAGAAAGAAATAGAAATGTTAGAGAAAAAGACAGATGTCCAGCGACCTTGACGTGCCAATAACAAAGTATAGGAGCAGAAGCTCACCTCCCTATTAGCGAAAACTTCGTTCACTACTTGCTTGGCATAGTCAGGATCATCACAGATCAGTATGTTGTCGTAAACAGAACCTGCTTTTACCTGCAGAGCATGATAAAATTGAAATCCAGTCACAATATAAAATGGAATGTTATTCCTGTGAAATGAATGCACTATATTTAGCATAATAACATCTTAGTCTCACCTGCCAAATTTCAATGCCTACATACTTAATTGGCTTCAGAACATAAAGATCAGGATCATCTTCAAATTCTGATGAAAGGAAAAGGCAAAAATATAGTAAAATAAAAAGGACAGAAAGTTTAAAAATTATATATATAAATTGAACAAAATTCAGAGGAAAATTTTGTAAAGGGGGTATTGAAACTGCAAACTTCATAGGTGAGTTTGTACACCAGTGCTTTACCTGGATTATCGATCCAAGGTATCTTCCACTTTCCTTTATAGTTAGGATTCTTGATTTTCTGTTAGATAAAATGAATATTCATAGCTAAGATTTGAATAATGAAATAAGCTTACACTCTTACGTTCAATAGCATTTAAAGCCCTTCGTTATACCTTACGCTTCCATGGTCCCTTATATGCTGGATTAGGTACTTTTGGTGGTCTCCATATTCCATCCTCTTCTTCGTCCCAATTATCAGGCTAATCAGCAGGGAAAAACGAATAATTGAGTAAAATGTATCCTCTTTATTTCATGTATTTGGCAAGATAAGCACACAGACAAAACAGAATTACTACTGTTTCGAGCATGTTTAAGGCAACAAAAAAAAAGTGCATGTAAGCACCTAGGTCATATATAATAAAACATAAATTAAAGATGAAAGAAGAGAGGGACACATTAAATAAAATAAAACTCAGTCAAATGCATAAGTTATTACGGAAAAGAAGACCTCAAGCTTCAGTACATCAACTAACCTCTTTTGCTTTTGGATCTGGTATTTCTCGTGGAATAGAATCATAACCCTGCAATATGATACATACATAAAATTGAATGATGAATATCATTGATCAACTTTGGGAAAGCCACTAAATTCTGTTGAGTACAATACCTCAGGTTTGACTTCATTTGGATCATCTATATATTCTCGATCATCCCAGTCTGCAGGCTGTCATTAAAGTTCGGGATATAAGAAAAATGTGTGTGCAAACCAATACATGTGTACACACACACACATGCACGTCAACTGAAAGAAAATGGACATTACAATTTTAAATTATATGAGAAATATTAAATTTAAATTTAAAATTAATAATTATCATAAATATAAATGTTTAACAGATAACACAGGCTCTGAAAATACTGGGGAAGAAAGAAAATCAAAGATTAGGGCACTAATTTAGATTCATTTAAGGAGTGGAAGAATTTATCAGCTGACAATAACCTTTTTGGCATTCACAGCTTTAATCTTGCGAGGAGGAAGGATATCCCAGTCTGTGTACATGCTTCCAGAATCTCTTTCTCGACCATCAATCAGTACACTATATGTTGCATCAGGCCGAAGAATAAATGTATAAAAATGGGTTAACTTGTCTGTTTCACACTGCAGATCCTTCTTGATGGGGTAATTTTGGCCTTGATAGGAAAGTATAACATGAAGTTTCTTCGTCTGTGAGCCACATATATCAGGTCCAAACATCATACTGCACACAAACAAAAGTATCAAAAAATTAAAGATTTAGTAAAACTGTGGGAATGACCTAGGACCCAACTCGATGGTTGGAGTTTTCTCCAGAGTTCGAACGTTATATGGTAGGTTTATAATCCAAACAAGTGTCCAAAACATAAAGTGCAAATTACACTACAATAAATGGAAAATCTAGATCAATTTGTACTAACATATCTGTATACCAGAAAGAATTTGAGAAAAGCCTTATGCCCCGGCTCAATGACAGGGGCGCCTGCAGCCCCCCCTCCAATAGGGGAGCACCAGTTGGCACCCCTGTTTATGCCCCGGTCATTGAGCCGGGGAATAAAGCAAGGCTCAAAGAATTTTATGACAGTACAGCAAGATTTCATATTCTGAGCCAAGAGAAAATCAGAACAGCATAAAATTTAACTTCACTTTTCTACCAAGGATACAACCACACTAGAAGTCAAATAAACAATATATAGTTATTTCCTAAGTTTCTAAAACATTGAAGATATTCATGGATTGTCTATGGACAAAATGATTTTTGATTGAAGATATAAAGAGTAAAACCATGCTTTCATATAGAATTTTGCAAAAGTTTTACTTTAACTCTTACACTGCCCATCCAATTTCATCAGAAGTAATAAGTGAAGCAGAAGTGCTAAGAGTTTCTTGTGTTTGACCATGACATTATAAATTTTACATGCAAGAAAAATAAATATATCCAAAATCGTTGATGGCATTTCATCAAAAAAATAAAAAAAATAAACTACAGATGCGATAAAACCAAAGGAAAAGGGTAAATATAAAAAATTAGCTCTCAAGTCAATCATTTAGCTGCAACTCTTTGAAACTAAAAATTATTTATCTGCAACTGCTATTATGAAGTTAAGCAGAATCCTTGGGTGATTTGATGTCTATACATATCATGTCATTTTTCTCAAACTTCTGCATCTTAAGATTAATCTCAACTGCACAAAGCCTTATCCTGTGCCACGATTTGATAAGAATTTATAAGAATAAGACTACTAAATGAAAATTTAGTAAAATGAAGTTTATAAATGGTTGTAACATCAAAACACATGCCTCAAACGGTAAGCTAAGGGAATGAAAAAGCACGAAAAAAATATCACAGATACAAGGTAAGAGGAATAAAATCTGAAGTGTAGCCTTAAACACGTGAAATTTGTGCAAGATTTTGCTTAGGCTATTCAAATCACAAACTGCAACAACACAAATGTTTTAGAGACAGAAGGAGGAATTGACTGTATGCGTTAAGTGATAAACAAACCTGTAAGGAGTGTCACCACCAAATTTCTTTTGGTTAACAAATCCAGATAGAAGCTTAATATAACCCCCACCACATTCTATGTCCTGTTCCAATCTTATGGAATATTGGAGGACCAAGGTTCTATTCTTGTTGCTGAATTCGGGTATCTTAGCAGATATGGCAAAATGCCTAGCATCAGTAGATGTCTGAATACCTGAAAAGATTCAAACTGACATTTAGATTTCATATTTATAGAGTGATAAAATCATTAGTAGAACAAATCAAATATGAAATTTAGAATACTGAGGTCATTGAGATTCATTAAATTTGAAAAGTATTTATTGAAATAGCACAAAAAAGTCAATAGTGTTAAAATGGACATGATTTCACTAAAGTTAGGTTAGGTAAAAATTCTCGGATATTTAGCTCAACATTGTTCATTTAAAATTGATCTTAGAATATGTTACATTAAACTTGAGCTTTATCTCTGATATGTACGCATTGAGCAGCCTTCAATTCAATCATTCTTTATCTTTAATTCAAAACCTATTAATATTTGTTAAGTACAAAATTATTATCATCACCAGTTATCACCTGATATGTAGCTTCCCGACCTATGCACTTTCTTTATTCAAGATATGTTACTTGGACTATGGAACAAGTAAATTTGTCTAAATGTCGGGTTAATTGGAACTCTAGGTTTTGGTTACATGGACATAACAAAAACATTAATTCTTATTATTGATGACAGAAAATGCTATGACTTCCACGCCAACCTCCAAGTAAGATTCTCGCCTCAAACACCGCAAAACAAACACAAGTAACTGAAGCAAGCTTGTTCAGCCTTCCAAAGAAAGGGCTTAAATAGCTGACCACAGTCCATACCAATGTCGTGCGTGAAACTATTGCATTAGGAAACAAATTGACAAAGTTTTGGCCCAATGAAATATGTGTGTATTGGGAGTGCAATGGTTGCCGACTTATGTAAAGAAGAATGGGATAGTTTATAAGGTGTAGGTTCTAGGCAAGGACAAATAACGGGCAGGGGAGTGTGCAATAGTTACCATCTCTACTTCTTTAAGGTCTAATCATTGCTTTTTACAATAAATGCAACTATATGCTTTCCTTTCTTTCATAAGAAGCTTTCTTATTCCTTCTTTCTATTTTCTTTTACTCAACTATATGTATCCGAGACTGCTTCTTAAGCATTTTAAAGTGGTTTGACAAGATGGAGTAACATAGCATTCAAGTGTTGCATAGGATTTAATCACATGAAGCAAAATTCTAAACGGACTCACCAATTTTCTTCGAGTTTATACATTACAGAATTAAAGATTATAGAGTTAAAGAAATAAAACCTTTATCATCAGGATCACCGGGCCACTTCCCCGCAGTGTGCCTAAAAGAGCCTGCTTTCCCTTCACTCCTTTTCCAATCAGACTTCACCCACCTACTCTGCCACCCATCTTCTCACGGCAATCAAACAAAATACACGTTAACCCATACATTCACTTAAATGAAAAATCAAACTAAAACAACATCTAAAATACTTCAATCCACAGAAGACCGTATCAGAAAACACAACTAACATTAAAGCTAAAGAACTATAGAAATGGGTAAAGTTTCTGGATTAATTAATTCCAAGAACCCTTAATTTTTATCAACAAATCTTGGTTGCTCACATATCAAATTACATGTAAAGCATAAGAGCAGAAATCAACTAGTTAAGCACAAAGCATAAGATCAAATCATAAAAACTTGAAACTAGATCACGAATTATCCACAAAAAATTTAATCTAATTTAAGCCCAGGTATTAAATGATAGTACTAAAGATTTGTAATTACTACTATGTTATTAACATGTAATTTAACTAAAAATGCAAAAATTCTTACCCTCAAAACGCTCTTCAAAAATGATTTCAGCAAGCGAAGAGCTGAAAACCGAAAATAACACTATTAGAATTTGCACTATATTTTGGTGCTTAGACTGAGGAGCCATGTTGGGTTTACTGTTACTTGCAAGGCTAATTATAGAAAGCGTGTTGTGTATTGACCCCAAGTTTTGGTGTTTATTTACGGTCATGACCCTTATAGTGATTTCTCTATTGACTTTGAAGTTTCTCATTTGCACGTAGGTTTGTCCAATGGGATTCCTTCTAGTACTTTCTTTGGTCCTATTTGGTCCGTTCACATTATCTTTGTTAATTGACTTGCTAAATTCTAGCAATTTTTTATTTTAATTTTTTTGTTGTTTTTTATGTAAGATCTAGATGTATTAAGAAGGTGTTTGTTAATTGACTTGTAATTGTTTATCAATAAAATCATTTGACCCAATTTTTACCATCAATGAATTAACGTATGTGAAAAGATTGAACAGAGTAAACCACAAAATTCTACGATCTAGATAAAAAAACACGTAGAGTGAAGAAAAATGAAATGAGCAGGAAGAGATCACCTAACATTTGCAGCACCAAATAGCGAAAACTGAACAAATAACAATGTCTGGGCCAATGTAAGAGAAGATTTGACTACAGAAAGCATCCGGAGGATGGCTGAAAATTTAAAGGAGTTAATGGCAGAATGCACTACTCACAAAAATACAAAAACTAGAAGATAGAATTGTAAAAGCAGGTAACACCTAGTCCCTAACCTCTTCAATTACATCTATCAAACTTAGAATCAAAATTTCAGGTATTGCGGAAGAAGTGGTCATGATCCACGCAACAATAGCGGGTGAAGGTCTTTATTGCATATTCCTCGATAATGAAAGTACTAGAAACATACTATATGAAGAAACATTTGATTGGATACGAAAGAATAATCCTCAAATTCTTGTGTTGGCTCTTTACCATTTTACTAGAAGAGACCAAGTCCTTTACGGGTAGACCACTTTGTTAGTAAAGATAAGAAAGGAACTCTAAGCTCATCAGAGATATATGAATTTGATATCATCAAGAGCATATCTGCATACGACGGAATCCTTAGGCAACTTGGGCTAAAGCAAATGAATATAATCATCTCTCTAAAGCAAATTTCTATTGATAAATACGAAATATTATTGAAGTACAATCAAGGGATCCTACACAGAAAATTATAGAAGCAACCAAGAAAAAAAATTCAAAAAAATTAGATCATGTAAGATTCATGATGAAATCCCATCCCCACCATGATTTTCGGCTGGGTCGGATCAGGGTCGAGGTCGAGGTCGAGATCGATTAGTATATTTTACCATTCTAAAATTATTTATTAAGGGTTATAATATAAATATATTCCAAATAAATTTAAAATTGAGCGAAGAACCGAACCCCACGCATGGGTTGGGAAAGTAATATTGTAATATTTCCAAGCATTAAGGTTATTTTGGCTTGACTTAATATCAAGTGGACCTTCGTTTTCTATTGCCGTGTTGACTTTCGCTATCACTGAAGGGTTTGCTCCATAGTAGTTTCCTAAATACTATTTATTTTCAATTTATGCCAATAAAAGCGTGCTCGTTTGGTGTTTTCTATGTTCCTACAAAATATATGAATAATAAATAAATAAATATTTAAATTTCACGGAACGCATAAATAAAAATAGAATTTGATCAAATTATAAGTAATTATAATCTTTTATTGAACATACGCAAAAAACTTTCTTAACTCTTGTTTGGTTGAGATTATAATCAAGATTTTATTTTAATTTTAAAGACCCATAACTTTTTAACCATAAATTTCATCAATTTATTAAAATCTACTAAAATCTTATAGTAATCCCCACCAAACAATGGCTTAATTGCTTTCTCAAACTTATTTACAAATAGATTATTTAAGCATAGCCAACCACACTTTTACATGAAAATCTACATCGTAATTAATTTTTGACATCAACAATCAAAGAATATAAGGAATTATAATCATTGCCAAACATACACAAAAAAAACCCTTTTTTTTTTTTTGGTTCTAGTAAACTTATTTTACAAATAGATTATATAAGCTTAGCCAACCACACTTTTATATGAAAAAATCTACTTCGCGATTAGTTTTTGACAGCTACAATCAAGAAAATGAAATAAATAATAGAACATTGTCTTCTAGTTATATACAATCCAAAAAGAAATAGCAAAAGAAGGGAGTTCATGGACGACTGTGTCTCCCATCTAGAGGTATAAAACGACATGAGCCATAACTCAGAAAAACGTCTTATAAAATAGTAGCGTTAGGGGCAAAAGTAAAATTAGAAACCAAACTCTGCATGTATAGCTAAATATGTTAAGTTCGTTAAACATAGCGATAGACAAAGGCGTACTCTTTATTCATTAGCTAAAGTTGGTAGTACTTTTCAGTTGTAATTATGTAAAAGAGCATTATACCACAAGCAGTAGTCATGACGAGGAAAATTCGGTAAGGGAAAGGAAACTTTTCAATTGCTAACATCCACATCAATAACACCATCAACCACGCAAGATTGATTGCAGTGGACGATTAAACTAAAACCTTTTTGTAAGTTCAAGGGCTCGAGAATGATAGAGTCCTTGAGGCACAAAATATTTGTTGAATCTAGCGGATGTGCCTGTGGCTGTCAATTTCTGCAAAAAGTTCAGATTAATTTTGACTAAAAATGAAACTTTACTATAGAGTGAGAAAATTTATTTGGGCAAAAGGTAATTAGCACATAATGTTCTCACATTTTATTATTATTGTGGAAAATGTCGTTACTTTTTATTTTTTTGACATTTTTACCCTTATTTCCACCTTTTATTGCGCAAAATATCATTTTCATCAATTTTCTCAATTAAAAATTATGAAATGATGAATATATACTTCTCTTCAAATAAAACAAAAAGAAAAAGAAAAAAATTAATTGCAATCATAATCCCATTTTTTTTTTAGAACATAAATGAGTCTCAAATAAATTATTAAAAGGATAATTAGCACATAATGTCTCTATCTTTCACTATTATTTCGAAAAACTTTCATACCTTTCTTTTTTAATATTTTCACCATTAATTACACATTTGATAACGCAAACCATCATTTCTACCAATTTTCAACTAATTTTTAATAAATAGTTGTGAAATAATGAATATATCTTCCCATTTAAATAAAAAAGTTAAAGAATTAATTGCAATCATGGTCCCAAAATATTTTAAAAAGTGCAAACGATTCCCAAATCAATTATAAAAAAATTAGAAATTAATTTTTTCACAAAAAGTACAAACGAATCCCAAATAAATTATTAGAAAATAAAAAATTAGTTTTTCTTTTTAAAAAGTGCAAACAAATCCCAATTAAATTTATTAAAAAGTTAAAAAAA